>JAECUM010017534.1:0-52618 GCA_016617855.1 Megalonaias nervosa | reverse complement strand
ATTGCTTCACATTTGTGAGTGTCACTCTGTAAAGTTTACTATTTTTCCCATGTTTGCAACCTGAATGTTATTTTGAAATCACCATATCCAACACATTTTAACTTCATTTGCCTACATCTTACTGTTTTCTAGAATTAAGTGAAACATGTTGTATATTTTCAGGTCTAGCCTGGTATCTGGAAGAAAGTGTTAGAGTTGGATCAGTTTGGAAGCTCTCCAGTAGTCCGGTGGTGATAGCAAGGTCTCATAAAGGACATGTGCAGTGTACTGCTATGAGTGACCAAAATTAGTTCATATCAGCACACTGATATACAGCACCTCAAAGACATGGCTTAGATCTTCATGAGAGAGATTCGCACCATTGTTCGGTAAGGTGGAACCTCCCTGAAACTGAATTTTTCTATCACATTGTTGACTTTTGTAGTTATCGACATTAAAATGGAATGCATTTTTGCTATAAAACATGGTAGTGGTCCCACCAAAACTTTAAATTTGAGTACACTATTAGTTATACAAACAACTGCCCAAGTACCTGACTCAATAAATGTGGAAGACAGCACCTGTCATTGTTTCTTTAGTGTGTACACCTATATGCATCTGGATAGGCATATTGCAATTTGCTGCCAAAATCACTGTGAGCTATCATGCTTCAGTCCCCCTCGGAAAAATGTTATCAGTTGTACAGACCCAAACTACCATTTGTTTTAAATACCATTCATTAATCAACTTTGCTGCCTTAAATTTGTCAAACTGAATCTTATAACTTGTGTGAACATTTAAATTTTTAAAAAAAAATTTAGTTTTTAAAATTTATATGTTTATTTAAATTTCCATTAAAATTTAATATATCATTATTTTAAAATTTCAAACATATTTTCAGACAGGCCTTATCATGTATTACAATTAGGTTTTTAAAGAAAAGAAAAATTCCTGTAATTAAGGAAGATATAGCAAATTTAGTTTTGGTTTCTCAAGAACACTTGGACCACAACTTGCACCCTGTGGAACACCAGCACTACACACTTTCTGACAGCTGTCACATGTCTTGTTTGCAAGGAAATTCCAAAAGATTTCATGTATAAAGTTGAAATAAGTGTGGCATGCAAGTATAACAGTTTGACTAAAATTGGCCATACCAATTGGGCCTTTCAAAAGGCCTTAGGTCACAATTAATAGTTCCGGTTCAGTACCCACGAATGTAGTCCCAGTCTATTTTTAGATCATTTTTTCCTGTCTCCGTTTGGTGGTGATACAAGAGTTAGATTTAGGCATTCTTGGTAAGGATTTAAAGGCAATTGTTTATTCTTTAGAATATGAGCTTATGGTGTGCTTGTCTGTGTGTATTTCGGCAACAGTGCACAGTGAGTAATAAGGCCTTGGTGATGATCCGGAAGTGAAATCTGTGTTCCATTGCATGGTGTTTTGTTTACAATTCAGCCTCTCAAAAAAATGCAGGTCAACCCTTGACAAGAACTTCACTGTAAAGTCATCTTTGAAGGTATTTTAGATTAACATATGATTTGTATTGATTGTCACACAGTGGAAAGTTCAGTACTGAGAAACAAATGTAGAGAATATATAGTAAAATTAATTGTGTTCTATGGCCTGTCAGTGCAGTATTTGAGTAAAGTTTGAACTGGTATAAAATCTTTATTATTAACGATAGACACATGAAATTTTAATATGTTATGTATATTGACTTTAAAAATATAAGAATGAAATTAAAACTAAAAAGTTGATTTTTATTTTAAAAATTTAAATGAAATTTTTAAAAAAATTAAAAAAGAAAATTTTTCCACCCAAAATATATAATATTTATTGGGAATGATATTAAATGATATCAGCATGTATATAATCCTACACCATATACAAGCTTAAATGATGGATATTTGTCAAATTTTATCAGAGAAAATATCTTTGTAAGTCAAAATGAGACCTTCATTTAAAATACATGAAGACAAAATTCTATTTTGTATTGTACCTTTAGGTCATTGAAACTATTTATTTGGGGTCCAAGCAGTTAATTTATGTGTTTATGATGGGGTGACTTCCTGAGTAACACATATCTGCTTGTATAGCTATCAGTAATTGTTTATAAACATAGTTATAGGGTATTTAGTGAGAGGACAGAGATGAAGACTTTATACTAGAACCTGCTCAAGTTCTCTGCAAAATCATATTAAGCTGTCAGAGAATGAAATACAGGTCAAAGGGATAAAATATACTTTCCCCAGGTATATTTACCCTTGCATGCAAGAAAAGAGCAAAAGGATGTAAGTTGAACACAGAATGCATTCCATTTTATTGTTCAGTTTCTTTAAGATATTGATTGATGTAGTGCAGCATTGTGGCCTAGATGATATTATGGGAATTCTAATGATCCATTTTGCTTTATGCATTATTAATTACTAATAATATTTGTTAACTGACACTCTAAAGATTACATAAGAAATATTCCAACAGATTATTTGAATTGAACTTTGTACAACTACTCTTAACATGGTTAAATAGCTGACATGAACAAATATGCATATATTTTAGAATGTTTGGGATCAAAAGTTGACATTCAGTACATCATATAGGCTGACATAGTACCTATAGTGAACCTGTAAGGCTCAGTTCTGGCTGTGTGCACTTCAAATATCCAAGATGTTATTTTCATCATGAATATGCCTCTGTATGGTAACATATTTCAATTTAGTACTTTGACAGAGTGCGGTATTGCAGCATCAGCTGATATCTGATTCCATTGACTCATTGAGCTTAATAACTGGTAACCAACACTCTTAAAAATACACTAAAAATGTTCAAACAGATCATTTGAATTATGTTTGCACATGGGATTTGAATAAGTACATTGCATATGTCCCACACATGCAAATGTCCATCCTTGTTTACAAGTTTTGGGGATCAGAATTTCACATTTGGTTGATGATATAGGATCTGTTGGTACCTATAGTTGATCTGTGTGGCCACATTTGGCTGTATTCACTCGCAATATCCAAAATTGTTATTTTCCTCATGAATAAGATTGCTTATAGTAATACATTTTAATTTGGTACATTGTCATTTGACTTTCCAGTATACTGGTATGTACTAATGTTTGCACCAATGATCAAACCTCACCGTTCCAACATTGCCTTAAACTTGATGATACATACTGTACCTGATTAGTTATTTAACCTGTAAATGGCTAAATATGCTTGTAGAAACATCATCTATTTTTAGGATGCATTTATCACTTTAATACATGCCCATTGCTTCACATTTCTGAGTGTCACTCTGTAAAGTTTACTATTTTTTCCCATGTTTGCAACCTGAATGTTATTTTGAAATCACCATATCCAACACATTTTAATTTCATTTGCCTACATCTTACAGTTTTCTAGAATTAAGTGAAACATGTTATATATTTTCAGGTCTGGCCTGGTATCTGGAACAAAGTGTTAGAGTTGAATCAGTTTGGAAGCTCTCCAGTAGTCCGGTGGTGATAGCAAGGTCTCATAAAGGACATGTGCAGTGTACTGCTATAAGTGACCAAGATTAGTTCATATCAGCACACTGATATACAGCACCTCAAAGACATGGCTTAGATCTTCATGAGAGAGATTCGCACCATTGTTCAGTAAGGTGGAACCTCCCTGAAACTGTATTTTCCTATCACATTGTTGACTTTTGTAGTTATCGACATTAAAATGGAATGCATTTTTGCTATAAAACATGGTAGTGGTCCCACCAAAACTTTAAATTTGAGTGCACTATTAGTTATACAAACAACTGCCCAAGTACCTGACACAATAAATGTGGAACATAACACCTGTCATTGTTTCTTTAGTGTGTACACCTATATGCATCTGGATAGGCATATTGCAATTTGCTGCCAAAATCACTGTGAGCTATCATGCTTCAGTACCCCTCGGAAAAATGTTATCAGTTGTACAGACCCAAACTACCATTTGTTTTAAATACCATTCATTAATCAACTTTGCTGCTTTAAATTTGTCAAAAGGAATCTTATAACTTGTGTGAAAATTTAATTTTTTTAAAAAATTTAGTTTTTAAAATTTAAATGTTAATTTAAATTTCCATTAAAATTTAATATATCATTATTTTAAATTTCAAACATATTTTCAGACAGGCCTTATCATGTATTACATTTAGGTTTTTACTGCATTGAAAAATGCCTGTAATTAAGGAAGATATAGCAAATTTAGTTTTGGTTTCTCAAGAACACTTGGACTACAACTTGCACCCTGTGGAACACCACCACTACACACTTTCTGACAGATGTCACATGTCTTGTTTGCAAGGAAATTCCAAAAGACTTCATGTTTAAAGTTGAGATAAGTGTGGCATGCAAGTATAAAAGTTTGACTAAAATTGGCCATACAAATTGGGCCTTTCAGGCCTTAGGTCACAATTAATAGTTCCGGTTCAGTACCCACGAATGTAGTCCCAGTCTTTTTTTAGATCATTTTTTCCTGTCTCTGTTTGGTTGTGATACAAGAGTTAGATTTAGGCATTCTTGTTTATTCTTTAGAATATGAGCTTATGGTGTGGTTGTCTGTGTGTATTTCGGCGACAGTGCACAGTGAGTAATAAGGCCTTGGTGATGATCCGGAAGTGAAATCTGTGTTCCATTGCATGGTGTTTTGTTTACAATTCAGCCTCTCAAAAAAATGCAGGTCAACCCCTGACAAGAACTTCACCGTAAAGTCATCTTTGAAGGTATTTTAGATTAACATATGATTTGTATTGATTGTCACACAGTGGAAAGTTCAGTACTGAGAAACAAATGTAGAGAATATATAGTAAAATTAATTGTGTTCTATGGCCAAATGACGGACATTCGATTAAAGCCGAAAAGTAATGGACACCCAGACGTTGACGTTTCTAAATTACCTGAAATGCCTCAAAAGAATGACCTGGTCAAAAATGATGTTGTCAAAGCTTGCAGATTCCATTTTTATGGCAAATGAATAAAATTGACGAAACAATCGAATGTGGGTAAATACAACACAAAAGGTTGAATAACGTCCAGCGAGACGGTGAATGGCCGGATATTAGTTTAGTGGTCAACACCTGTGATGAAATAGTTATGACAGTATGATGTCATTTGCAAAGGTTCCAATGCCCTTCAACTTCGAAGGTTAAACGGTTTTATTGCATTTGGATGAAAGGAGAGGGGAATGCCTGAAATATTGATGGGTTTTTTCTGTTTGTTTTTATTTTAATAAAGGGAGCTCGTCTTTAATCATGTTGTGTAGTCGCCTCATTATAAAACGTGTGTTTTATTTTAAAGAAATCATGTTATATAGGTCTCTAAACAGTATTTCTCCAGATTATGTATCTAACTTAATTGAACTAAGATCATCAAATACAATCTCAGCTCTACAACTAATAACGAACTCTAGTTTCCGAGGTCGAGAAGCAACTGTTTCAACATTTGTTCTATTGTATTAGGACCTACCTTTTTGAAATCGCTAACCCTGTCAATACGAAATAATTTAAAACCTGACTAAAGGAAATCTTCTTTGGCCAATTGGAATGCTATAGTAAAGTCGCCCAATACAGAATTTTACCATTGTATCCAGAGATAATCTGTGTATTTCATTCTTCATACATGTCCGTATGACTTCTGGCATGCTGAAATATGTATACCTGTGTGTAGTATATGTACCTGTGTATAGCATATGTTCAAATATGTACCTGTTGAAAACTATAATTATATAACTTAATCCATATATATATATATATATATATATATATATATATATATATATATATATATACACAAACAACACATACATTAAAAATAACATGGCATTTAAAGTGTTGGTATAAAGCATTTTGATATACAAATACTATTGGTATATCAAATTGTAATCCGCCCATGGCGCAATAATACCCATATATAAACATTCTTGCGACCGTCTGCTGTTGATTCTAGATCAATGATGAATTTCCACATATTAATCATTAGTGACGTTTTCTAAATGAATTTTATATGGTACACATTTTCATCACAATCCTTTCTGCTTTCTGTACCCCTCCCGTCTCATGCACAATGGACAAACTTCGTAGAAATGTGGAGTGAGAGAGAAAAGAAATTTGGGCTGGATTAAAACCATGAAATAGAAATTACACCAAGTAACCTACAAGAATATGGTTCATGTGCACTTTCCTTGGGATTTATCTACAGTGTTTATCAATGATACAAAGTTGCAGCCTATGTCGACATTATACAGTAAATTCCTCGGTTACGTGGTACACATACTGAGATGTATTTAATGTTTGTTGTTGTTTCTTAAACATACTATAATGTTCTAAAAATCGATTATTACTAATTAAATACGAAAATGTCCAAAGGCCTCTCTGTCTGTCTGTCTGTCTGTCTGTCTGTCTCTCTCTCTCTCTCTCTCTCTCTCTCTCTCTCTCTCTCTGGACCATCGTAGCAAGATATGGACAAAAATATATGAAAAGACGAACGTAGAGGATTTTCGTTTGTGTCATCACACGATATCTCTGGACTTATGAATGATGTTAACAGTTAAGTCAAACCGACCAAAGAATGAGAGAGAGAGAGAGAGAGAGAGAGAGAGAGAGAGAGAGAGAGAGAGAGAGAGAGGGAGAGAGAGAGAGTTTGTGGTCGGTGGTACTGTTACTAAAGCAGAATAATGACTTAAATCAACTTTAAATATATTAAAATATTTTAATTACCCCTTGTTGGTTCGTCATTTCGCTTAGTTTCTATTCCACATTAATTTCCATGATCCGGTAGGTGAATGCTTAGCGTTTTTGTGAACGGCGTAGCTAGCCAAGTGTTTGTAGTGCTCTACTTTTATTATTAAAACCATCTTTTATGTTTAAACCATAAGTGTGTATTATATTGATTTAATCAATGTGAAGAAAAATAGAAACTAAAAAAAGAAAACAATCAACTTATCAATATGCAAAAGTGATTGTGAATAGCCACAAAAGGCATAGAACTACATTTCGTAGTGGACACACCCGGGGATGTGAGGAGTTCATTCACTCGGTCAATACACAGCTGCCTGCAGTAAATCTTAACTCCGTTCAAAGGGCAAATATATGTATTTGTATGTGATATAAATAAAATGTATGTAGAGTATGTACGCTGTATCAATGATATACCGCTCGTTGTATAAATATTTCATTACAAGGAAACTCGGCAAACCTCGTTTCCTTTTAATGAAAAAATTTATACATAAAAAAATGAAGGTTGTATCAAGGTTTTACCAATATGACATACTAATATTTGTTTAAATTAATCCTGAATTTGGCATACTTGGTATGAGAAATACCATTCAGATTGTTGTCTCTTGTTCAAATTCTAATATGTGTACCATTCTTTTCGGTTATTATTATACAGAAAGAATACAGGGTTGCGAAATGAGCATGTTGACACATGACGTCGTTCATACAAAATGAGTGAAGAAGGTATTTTCCAAGACGATAATTTTCCATTATTTGAATCTTTCTGAATCCAGTTTGCTGAAAATTAAACACTGCGATCGTTACGACTTAGTCTTATTGTAATAAAATGGACAGTAAATCGGGCGGAAATAATTAGAGCAGAATGACTCCGGTCCTCACAGCCATGACTACACACGAAGGACCTTTATCAAATTCATCTCAAACGAATATCGATAAAGCTGAATCAGTTACTAAAATTAACACATCTAGTCACGGTATCAACTGAAGAGTGGAGACAGTAGATTTTTGTATTATATAGTATACGTTGTTGCCGTGGGATTTTTTTCACCACATGATGGACGATGCATCGCAGCCAGTATATCTGGCAGAGGAAGAACCCGGGAAAACTCCGGGAAGAAACACCGAGTCACGTGAACCTACTGGCAAGCATCCACGTTAATCGATCCCGAATCCGAGCTCGAGACACCGTAAGCCCCTCGTATGTATCTTACTTGACCTTGAAGTGCCTTCGGATGCCTAAGACATTATGCCCGAATAGGTTAATCGCTTGTAACTTTTCATAAATCCGATAACTATTCGGAAAATGCTTGGACCTATGATTTACAGCAAATGGCTCTCCATAAAGTTCATACTCTGTCTGGATATGTTACAGAGATTAAAAAAAGATCTTTTGACTCCAGGTTCATCTAAACCTCGTCCTTGCGCGTATATACACAAGCACTTGATTGAATCCTGCCTTGCATCTGTTATTAAAAACGTGACTGCTATATCGCGCTTCGCATTAACGTAGGCTCGAAAATAATCGAAGACAACGTTGCTCATGACCAAGAATGCAACTCTCTCCACACCAACACTGTATCAGAGTCAAGGGTCGCTGATTCTATACTCGCCCACTGCAGGAACGGTCTTAGCAAACGCGGGGCTCGATTTGGATCATTTTGGCGCGGCCCCCAGGATTAAGCGCAGGGCCCCCTGTGAACACGGCATTTAGAAAGAAACTGACAAACATCTTTTATATGATATTGAACTTAAAATTTTCTTCCATCGCTTTCAGATTACTTACTCTCAATAGATATATTTTTTAAAATTACTAACGCCAGGGGCCCCTGTGAGCGCGGGGCCCGATTGGGCTAAATCGGCCCAGTTTGCCAAAGGCCAGCCCTGCCGCCCAGGTTTGCCGGGTAAGGTGCCCATGTGTGTTCTTGGTAAAGGCACTTGGCTCCCATTTTTGGACGGCATTATGTAGATATTCAAAACTGGTAAAAATGGGAATAGAGCAACTGTTGTTGATCTGAAGATAGAGTAAATTCTGTTCTAAAGTTCTTGCCGGCTGTGTGCTAGAATCGGCCAATTTACATTGGTTTTCGAAGCTACCATATCACGATCTAATCTAATAGTAATTCAAAAGCATAAACTCTGCGCACAAATATCGCTGATGCACTGCATTTATTCATCTATATATTTATATATCCGCCTTTATATATATATATATATATATATATATATATATATATATATATATATATATATATATATATATATATATATATATAGAGAGAGAGAGAGAGAGAGAGAGAGAGAGAGAGAGAGGTAGTTTGACAATATGGTACTTTGGTAGGTGTGTATATATGTGTATAGATATACATATAAACAATACATACATAGATACATAGAGACAGACATATAGATATGTACTCTTTCACCTTCCCTCCTAATCAGTTAGGTGACTGTAATGAAATACAAAGTAGCTGTGGCGTGACATATCATGACATTTCCTCTGATTTCACAGTGCGTGTGGATCGTTTCTAAATACGGCTTATTTCTAAAAGTACCCGCCTCGTCCAATGAGTAAACGTAAGCATTTGCTGTGTTTACCTTAGGCTCACTAAGTGCTTTAATTCAAAAGGAGATTTTTTATTAATATGTTTATAATTTCACTTTTACTTTCGATTGATATGTATGTATGTATGTATGTATGTATGTATGTATGTATGCATGTATGTATGTATGTATGTATGTATGTATGTATGTATGTATGTATGTATGTAATCCTTTAAATTGTCAGATGATTCTTACAGAAAACCCCACTGTGAGGCATTTCCCCGCGGTACCACTTTGGGATTGAGTTCTAAATACATTTGTCATATATAGCTAGAGACAACATTCTGTCACAGCACAATATAAATAATTCGAATTTATGACACGCAGCGAAAACTGTCTTCTGTCAAGATTTCCGAGAATGTATCAAGTACTGTATGTTTCACGTAAAACCAATCAAATTTATAAGGTAATGTACAGTATATACTCGGTTATAAGACGAGTCCAATTGCAAACTGCACAGATCCAGATCTTCCGTTGCATAATGCGCCCACAGATCAGGATCTGTGTAGTTTGTTACGAGCAATAAATAGAACAAACAACATAGACCCCTTATCTGCCAGCGCATTATGCGACGGCTGATTAATGTCTATGTTGTTTGTAGCATATACCGTATTAAAATAATTAGATAAATAAATGTTTAAATGCTGGTTTTAACAGTACGTTTGACAAAAATCGTTGGTTATATAATTCATGGAATATAAATAAATACATGACAAGACATAAGAGTGAATATTTCTTTTAAGTCAAATAAAGTTGCATTCGAAACCCCAGACCATGAACTGCAATATTTATTTCGATGCAACTTTCTACACTGTATTAACAGTAGTGCTTTTTTAGTAGTAGTTGTAGTAGTAGTGGCAGCAGTAGTAGCATCAACAATAACAACAACAGTTGTAGTAGTAGTGATATCAGTAATAGTAATGATAATAAATTTTTTTAAAAAGATGATAATTATTGCTGTTATAGTGGTAGCAAAAGAAACAGGTTGTGGCGCTAGTGTAGGATTACGATTGCCACTCGGTACCAGCTTAGTCACCACGTCTTCCAGATATATATATATATATATATATATATATATATATATATATATATATATATATATATATATATATATATATATATATATATATATATATATATATAATTTTTAGTGAGAAAATAATAAGCAGAAGAAACAGTCAAGAGCATACCACTGTCTTTGTAATTAACACACACGTCATGCCGTCGCTGTCTCAGCCTCAGTTCTTACAGTTGTTAAGCTTTCTCTTGTTTTTGCCACGTTTTACTTCCTGTACGCCCTTCTGTTCTTTCTTTTTACAGGTTTTCTATCCGTCTTAATATTCTTTTAATCACAAAAGATTCCAAGATAAGTTTTTCCTTTTGCCTTATATAAAGCAGATACAATTTATAAAGTAAATATTGACCATGCATTTTGTGTAAATAATGACAAGCTTTTACCTCCCCACTTTTGTGTCGTAGTCGAGAAAGTGATTAAGGGTTCGCTAGCTAATGTTAAATATTTGCAAACAGATACTCGACCTAGTACTCTTGCAACTAATTTCTTTTTCAAGAGTTTAAATTTACTATGCGATTAAAGATAAAACTGCATTGGGTTATCAGAGTAATAGCCAACATTGAGAGTTGAGAATAGCAAAGTAAGTCTCAAACTGAAATATATGTTCAGGCATAGTATTGACAAGGGAATCACCAATTAAATTTTAACATCAGTAGTAATATAAAGTGAGTCTTGGAGCCACCTTTCTTCAGTAGGTTTGTAAGGGGTGCCCTTTTTTATCAGCTACGATCTGGCTGTTTTGACGTCACCGGAAACTAGCGTGCAATTACCACTATTCATTGCTTCCGACTGTTGCTCGTGAAATAGACATTATTTACTTTCAATTACATTCTGCTTCTATTGTTTGCTTAAATAATCATTGTTACAAAAATATATTTTGTCTGGCGCGTTACTCGTTTATTGTCATTGAATTTCTAACAAAATGCAAATATACTCATTCAAAGTGTGAATACAATATCTAACCTATTACAAGCGCTTCTAATTCACAATCAACACATTCAATACAATTGAACTTGTGTTCCAAAAATACATTTTAGGTATAATAAAATCTACATTATGTTTTCCATTGGTTATCAAAGGAACCAACCGCTGAGCTATAGTTGTTTACCATCTGCGTTTATTATCTTAACTCAGGGCTATATGTGCACTTGTGAGCTGGATCTGATGTTAATTTTAGCAAATGTCGAGGTAGCTGAGAATGACTTGATCCCCTCCCAAAAAAATCTACAAATTTAATGAAACAGGAGTTACTGCTACTACTCTGACGTCCTTATAGCGCAAACATTTGTCCCCTGAAGAAATGAGCGTTTTAAAGTTGTCAGTGGAATAGAGGTGGTCCGAAATCATTGGTCTTCTGGAACGTAGAATTAATTTTAGTCTAATTGCATAACCGAGGCACCAATTACAAATTATTATGAGAACAGAATGTGTAAAATTATGTTTTTTCCTCCATCCCTACCCCGACTTCATTTTCAATTTTCAATCCATTTAAAAAAGTTATATCCTCGCGAAAAATTCTGATATTATATATATATATATATATATATATATATATATATATATATATATATATATATATATATATATATGTATATATATAACCAAATGTAATTGCATAGCTATAGCCGTCTGTTGTTTTTTCTGCTTAGTACCTTCTGTATTTTTTTTTCTTTCTCTTATCGGACTTGTTTTATTATTAAAACAGAACGTAAACGTGTGAAATAAAATATTTATCTATTTACGATTTCCTGAACAGTACAACCGTCCTGGATGTTTTCTTTGCTCACAACCGATTAGCCTATCCTGTACGAGTGTAACAGTAGAAGTGCGACATAGAATGGGGTTTTATTTATGCTTCAGGGCATGGATAACAAATGGCGCATTTATTACATTTTCCTGTTGATTAGTTGACTAACCGTAGTATACCTTGCCGATACTGCTTCATAGTCGCTCCCTCGGGAAAGTGCCCCAAACATACTTGTGCAGTTGTCTTGTGTATAGTCGTAACTTAGATAGCGGTGACTTAATTCTGAAACTGAATGCATGTTGTTGTGAGTAGTGTTATTGACTAAATTTAAATTCGGGCATCGTGACTGTGACACTGCTTTGCGTGAACACTAACGTCTTTGTTGTTGTACGAGACTGATAAGATCACACAGTACTGGTTTGGTTCAACAGCACTTAACAACAGTGTAACACAAACGTCCGTGAACTTGTCACTCAGAATTGTGTTTTATGTTGCGGACTCCTTGCATTTGATATGTAACTCTGTTAAATGTTTAGGACAGCTGGTTAGCTGGAAAATCTGTGTGCCGTGGTACACCGCGGCATTTTCTGAAGATACCGCGATATGTACGTCGGTATACCGCAATTATATTAGGGACCAACATTTTAATGTTCTAGGGAAGGGCCGGACAGCATTTTTAAATTTCCGTCTGTTGATTATAGCATTTGAAGAAAAAAATAATGATCTTGAGATAAAAGCAAATAAATGTCTCATATCAAATGAAAATCTGCTCCACGCCCCCATTTTAAATGATGAGTACCTTATAGTTGATAAATTTGCCAGTGCCTTAAGGTGAATGAATTTCCTATAATTGTTGTATAAGTTGTCTTTTAAAACAAAAGTGGGACGTTTCAGCTAACACAGTAGCTGACACCCTGTGAGAGACCTTGTGCCGACATTAAAGACCTTGTTGATAAAAATAGAAAGTGTTGACACTGAAGTCTAAAATTCACTAGCTACGCTATTCATATAATAGAAATGAAAATTCGAGTGGGATGCTAACGGGCAAGATATTTATTAAACATACAACCCACTCAACAAACGAGAAAATATTTATTGAAATCGAGAAATTAAGTAAAATTCAAACAAAAATCTTATGACAATTCTCAATCTTATAAAGGATCACGTGTACTTAATACATTAACAGTAAATAACTAAAAATTATTTTCGTTTTACTCGGAAATTTTTCCAAAGGTTGGATTTGATATGAATATCTATCACAACATTAAATTTGGCTACCACGCTGGCATGCGTGACAGGTGTAAACCACGTGACACGTGCCAACCACGTGATTAAAGGATCATAAATATAATTATATATTTGTAATATTCAAAATTAATTAGTGACGCAACTGTTTTGAACACAAATTATGAATAATTGTCTGAATTATTTAGTCATGAAAGATGAAAACATTGCTGTCAAGATCATTAAATTTGTAACAAGATTACTCGTGAATTTACGTCTGTTCCATACTGACGGAAAATACCTAAGTACCGGTGCAGTGATAAAGAACCGTGGTGTGTACCGTAGTCGAGGAAGAATGCTACTTCAGCAGGCGGCAAAGACGATTCATTGAAGTTTTTATAGACGTGAAATACTGAACATAGTGAATAATTTATATAGGAATGTTACACAGTCAAGACTGGCAAATTTTCCTATGATACCATCAACATCTATGTGCTTTTCACTACACCGTAATTTGTTTAAACAAATCTCATACTAGCTAATTTTTTTTGCAGTGTATTTGTTATTCAGCTTTTTTTGAGATGTAATTTAAAACATCTACATATTTTTATGTCACCTGTTTTCATTTTCTCAGTGGTGTTATTTATTGGTCTGCTAGGACATTGCTTACATTCTAGTTGCCTTATTACATTTTTCATGTCTACCATCTTGTTATTTACCTGTATTTGTAATAAACAAATTCACATGCTGTACCTCCATTACTTTACTGTATATATCTTGTTTGTCTTATGGCCATAGAACACAATTAATTTTACTATATATTCTCTACATTTGTTTCTCAGTACTGAACTTTCCACTGTGTGACAATCAATACAAATCATATGTCAATCTAAAATACCTTCAAAGATGACTTTACGGTGAAGTTCTGGTCAGGGGTTGACCTGCATTTTTTTGAAAGGCTGAATTGTAAGCAAAACATCATGCAATGGAACACAGATTTCACTTCCGGATCATCACCAAGGCCTTATTACTCACTGTGCACTGTCGCCGAAATACATACAGACAACCACACCATAAGCTCATATTCTAAAGAATAAACAATTGCCTTTAAATCCTTATCAAGAATGCCTAAATCTAACTCTTGTATCACCACGAAACGGAGACAGGAAAAAATGATCTAAAAATAGACTGGGACTACATTCGTGGGTACTGAACCGTAACTATTAATTGTGACCTAAGGCCTGAAGGGCCCAATTTGTATGGCCAATTTTAGTCAAACTTTTATACTTGCATGCCACACTTATCTCAACTTTAAACATGAAGTCTTTTGGAATTTCCTTGCAAACAAGACATGTGACATCTGTCAGAAAGTGTGTAGTGGTGGTGTTCCACAGGGTGCAAGTTGTAGTCCAAGTGTTCTTGAGAAACCAAAACTAAATTTGCTATATCTTCCTTAATTACAGACATTTTTCAATGCAGTAAAAACCTAAATGTAATACATGATAAGGCCTGTCTGAAAATATGTTTGAAATTTAAAAATAATGATATATTAAATTTTAATGGAAATTTAAATAAACATTTAAATTTTAAAAACTAAATTTTTTAAAAAAATTAAATTTTCACACAAGTTATAAGATTCCTTTTGACAAATTTAAAGCAGCAAAGTTGATTAATGAATGGTATTTAAAACAAATGGTAGTTTGGGTCTGTACAACTGATAACATTTTTCCGAGGGGTACTGAAGCATGATAGCTCACAGTGATTTTGGCAGCAAATTGCAATATGCCTATCCAGATGCATATAGGTGTACACACTAAAGAAACAATGACAGGTGCTATGTTCCACATTTATTGTGTCAGGTACTTGGGCAGTTGTTTGTATAACTAATAGTGCACTCAAATTTAAAGTTTTGGTGGGACCACTACCATGTTTTATAGCAAAAATGCATTCCATTTTAATGTCGATAACTACAAAAGTCAACAATGTGATAGGAAAATACAGTTTCAGGGAGGTTCCACCTTACTGAACCATGGTGCGAATCTCTCTCATGAAGATCTAAGCCATGTCTTTGAGGTGCTGTATATCAGTGTGCTGATATGAACTAATCTTGGTCACTTATAGCAGTACACTGCACATGTCCTTTATGAGACCTTGCTATCACCACCGGACTACTGGAGAGCTTCCAAACTGATCCAACTCTAACACTTTGTTCCAGATACCAGGCCAGACCTGAAAATATATAACATGTTTCACTTAATTCTAGAAAACTGTAAGATGTAGGCAAATGAAATTAAAATGTGTTGGATATGGTGATTTCAAAATAACATTCAGGTTGCAAACATGGGAAAAAATAGTAAACTTTACAGAGTGACACTCAGAAATGTGAAGCAATGGGCATGTATTAAAGTGATAAATGCATCCTAAAAATAGATGATGTTTCTACAAGCATATTTAGCCATTTACAGGTTAAATAACTAATCAGGTAGAGTATGTATCATCAAGTTTAAGGCAATGTTGGAACGGTGAGGTTTGATCATTGGTGCAAACATTAGTACATACCAGTATACTGGAAAGTCAAATGACAATGTACCAAATTAAAATTTATTACTATAAGCAATCTTATTCATGAGGAAAATAACAATTTTGGATATTGCGAGTGAATACAGCCAAATGTGGCCACACAGATCAACTATAGGTACCAACAGATCCTATATCATCAACCAAATGTGAAATTCTGATCCCCAAAACTTGTAAACAAGGATGGACATTTGCATATGTGGGACATATGCAATGTACTTATTAAAATCACATGTGTAAACATAATTCAAATGATCTGTTTGAACATTTTTAGTCTATTTTTAAGAGTGTTGGTTACCAGTTATTAAGCTCAATGATTCAATGGAATCAGATATCAGCTGATGCTGCAATACCGCACTCTGTCAAAGTACTAAATTGAAATATGTTACCATACAGAGGCATATTCATGATGAAAATAACATCTTGGATATTTGAAGTGCACACAGCCAGAACTGAGCCTTACAGGTTCACTATAGGTACTATGTCAGCCTATATGATGTACTGAATGTCAACTTTTGATCCCAAACATTCTAAAATATATGCATATTTGTTCATGTCAGCTATGTAACCATGTTAAGATTAGTTGTACAAAGTTAAATTCAAATAATCTGTTTGAATATTTCTTATGTAATCTTTAGAGTGTCAGTTAACAAATATTATTAGTAATTAATAATGCATAAAGCAAAATGGATCATTAGAATTCCCATAATATCATCTAGGCCACAATGCCGCACTACATCAATCAATATCTTAAAGAAACTGAACAATAAAATGGAATGCATTCTGTGTTCAACTTACATCCTTTTGCTGTTTTCTTACATGCAAGGGTAAATATACCTGGGGAAAGTATATTTTATCCCTTTGACCTGTATTTCATTCTCTGACAGCTTAATATGATTTTGTAGAGAACTTGAGCAGGTTCTAGTATAAAGTCTTCATCTCTGTCCTCTCACTAAATACCCTATAACTATGTTTATAAACAATTACTGATAGCTATACAAGCAGATATGTGTTACTCAGGAAGTCACCCCATCATAAACACATAAATTAACTGCTTGGACCCCAAATAAATAGTTTCAATGACCTAAAGGTACAATACAAAATAGAATTTTGTCTTCATGTATTTTAAATGAAGGTCTCATTTTGACTTACAAAGATATTTTCTCTGATAAAATTTGACAAATATCCATCATTTGAGCTTGTATATGATGTAGGATTATATACATGCTGATATCATTTAATATCATTCCCAATAAATATTATATATGTGCATTTTTGGTGGAAAAATTTTATTTTTTAATTTTTTTTAAATTTCATTTAAATTTTTAAAATAAAAATAATCAATTTTTATTTTAATTTCATTCTTATATATTTAAAGTCATTATACATAACATATTAAAATTTCATGTGTCTATCATTAATAATAAAGATTTTATACCAGTTTAAACTTTACTCAAATACTGCACTGACAGGCCATAGAACACAATTAATTTTACTATATATATTCTCTACATTTGTTTCTCAGTACTGAACTTTCCACTGTGTGACAATCAATACAAATCATATGTCAATCTAAAATACCTTCAAAGATGACTTTACGGTGAAGTTCTTGTCAGGGGTTGACCTGCATTTTTTTGAGAGGCTGAATTGTAAACAAAACACCATGCAATGGAACACAGATTTCACTTCCGGATCATCACCAAGGCCTTATTACTCACTGTGCACTGTCGCCGAAATACACACAGACAACCACACCATAAGCTCATATTCTAAAGAATAAACAATTGCCTTTAAATCCTTACCAAGAATGCCTAAATCTAACTCTTGTATCACCACCAAACGGAGACAGGAAAAAATGATCTAAAAATAGACTGGGACTACATTCGTGGGTATTGAACCGGAACTATTAATTGTGACCTAAGGCCTGAAATTATGGAGTTAGGTCTTGTTTCCCTTATAGAGATAACTCTTGTTTTGCCTTATAGAGATAACTCTTGTTTGCAAGACAGACCATATATATCAGCTCATTTCAAGTCTTCCATTACAGGATCTCGTTCAATCAATTGCCTTAATTTAAACATTTCCAAGGTAAAACCAGAAAGGTATCGCTTTGCTGTATTTTTATTTTATGTTTCGAAATTCTAACTCTCTCACTGACCATAAATTTAGGATTTCGTAGTGTATTAGTTGTCAAGTAAGCGAAGATTTATCCACACTTTCATGTTTTCTTCGTTGCTTTCATCGCCTGAGGCATGTCTGTAAATTTTGTAACGAGTGTTGACGATGAATTAGCTTTAGAAATACTCCAACCTTTGTTCTGCTTTCACTGCTTTCATTTCGAGTGAAATACTTCCACATCCTAGTTTTTAGAATTCTTTTAAATCTTCTTTGACAGATCCTTGTCCTTCTGATAAATAAAAAAAATTATTAAATATTTTCCTTCTCCAAAAACTGCATGACAGTTTTGTTCTAGAATTATTTCCCCTTATTAAAATTTATCTTTCTGATTTCTCTCTTTAGCGATTTCTTTAGAAGCAATGTGTATATCGTAAATCGTTGTATACCCAACCAATAAATTTTATGAGGTCTTCGAATGCACGGTAAATTTATCCGTGCATAAATATTTGTATTAATGTATTCCATTTTTGTACTGCACTGTTTTAACCAGCTTACTTTCAATGCTGCTATTGCGTATTTCAATATTATTATCATTAAAATAATATCTAATCTGCATCTGGAACATTGCATACTATCTTTATAGGTGTTTGAAATCAACAAATCAATAGTTTTTATTCTCTTGTAGGTTATTTTATAACACAACTAGCTTCGAGCACACTTTTGTCCCACACAGACTAGTAAAACAAAATGAGCGCTGTTCAGTCCAATGCAATGTTGCTTTGTGCCATTGCTGAAGTTGAACTTGGCGTTTACTCGGCGCAGTGCGTAGCAACTGTGCTTGTGTAATGTACAAATGGAGAGAACTCAATAGAAATTTAATATGTGTAATTTACAAAAGAAAAATTGTTCTTGTTTGAAGCCGTTTGTATGATGCTAAAAAGCACAACTCAGGGGATGGTTACATCAAGGGACATATAAGTGGTGGATTTGACCCCGGGTTATTTTGCATAAATTTCAATCGATATAGTTTAAACAAACTTAGGTTGCATTAAGAAAAAAATCTATGTTGTTACCACTGGTCATATCTGACATACCCATACTATGCTATCAGGACGTAAATCCAATAATTGTTTTAACATTGCTATAAATACGTACAAAAAGTGAGCAATAGATAAAATAATAACATCATGATAACCATAATCAACATTATCGTCATCGTCGCCAAATTCATTATCATCATCATCCTTGATGTCGTCCTTGTCATGTAGTTACATATATAACACGTACACATTATTATGGTAAAACCATCTTCAGGGTAGCCATGTTGTACACACATGTATATTACTTATCTGGTAAATACATAACAATATGTACATGTATCTCAATCATGAGCTGAATAAGTAATGTACACTGATGCGTGTAATTGAAATATATACCTTCATGTACATATGCAAGTGTTTAAATAAACAATTATTCATAGAAAACTTTTTCCAGTATAATTTTCAACCTCAGTAAACATATATCTGTTTTCTGAATATGAACGATATTTCTTTCCCCCAAAAGAGTATATTTAAGTCAATTAAGACATCCTATAACAGTCTGAATTGAATAGCTAGATGATTACGGTTCTGGATAGTTAGATAATTACGGTACGGAAAGCATTCAAACATAAACTGAAAGTCGCTTTCAATTGATGAACCGTTTGTACAATATTAGGCTACATTATTAATTAGATTAACACGAAATAAATCCATGCTGGGACTGCTGTATTCATGAGCAAGCGGGCATGTTGGATATTTGACGCTTTATCGGAAGACAGAAACCGTATTTTGTTTCAATATTTCAATCCAGTTGATTGTTTAAGATTGTTTTATGCAATAGTGGACGAAGAAATAAGCTAATTTTGACCCAGAGCTATTCTATTCGGCATGGTTACGAAGCTATAATCATCATGTCTGAAATTATAACACATAGCTTCCCTACAAATAATAGGCTACAAATAATAGGCCATCTTTGCTAGCCAAGGTTCCGATAACCCTATCTACACCTTGGCATATCGAACAGATATGTATGCGCTTCGGATCTGTGAATTTCATTGGATGCGGCGGCAAGCCACCGCATTCAATCAAAATTAAGTTGCTCAAAGTTGAATACTGTTCCTACTTGAACAAGACAAGGGGAGCACATAACTTGAATGGACTGATAAAGAAGCACTTTTTCAGTGCAGGCCTGTGTTTGCACAAATACCTTTCACTCAAATAGACCTGTAATGGTTTCTCATTGGTACATAGTCATACTTTCGATGTTAAACTTACAAAGTATCCTTTTTAGGAGAATTGTCACCACCCTTTTCGGCCGATGTATAATGCACCACGCTATTGGTTAGTTGGAATTACATACTAAGGGAGGCAACACATGAAATCCAATAGATGTCGCTATGACAAATAGATGTCGCTAGGACAAAGCACCGATATAGCTGTTCGATCGGCCAAGGTGTACACAGGGTTATCGAAACCTTTGCTAGCGAAGATGATGATAGGTAACATACGATGATATGTGAGATACGATGATATGATACGATGATATGTGAGATACGAAGGGGACAAATTAATGGTGATTTTATGATTTGTTGATCGAATTCTTTAAAACGATGAAACCACCATAAAATTGTAAGACATGACAGAGAATTACAACCTTAAATTTTATCCTAGTCGGCCTTAATGTGAACTAAGACTACTGTAAGAGCGCCCGGATATTACCGTATGCTCTTTGCACATCAGCAGAATTGTTCTCCTTTTCCGACATTTTTAAGTCACTGCCAATTACCTATGTTACATCGCACCCATATATCTTCAGGTGTCCGGTTTGCTGAATTTGATGAACGTTATTTTGTCTTTCGATCGGTATTACATTTATTGACAAGTTCAAAAAAACAACCTCCCCCCAACCCCCAACCCCCCCAAAAAAACCCAGTTATCACAGAATATTCAGAACTTTTTAAATACCTGCCGTACATTCTCGTACTCCTACAAGCGACTAGTGGGATTTGATAAATTAAAAGAAGCTATTTTGAAAACATTCAAACTGAGAGAGGACGGTTTTATTAGTAAGTTTACATTCAGTAGACAAGAAAGAGTGGAAAGGTTTACACAGTTCACAAGTAGGCCGGTGAACTATTTTCTACGATTTTTGGAGGTGGGAATGCTGATAGAACGTTCAAGACGATGACCGATATTTTGGTCTGAAACCATGTATTGACAGTGTAAAGTGTAGAATTACGTTTATTTTTCAGTGAACAATCCTTTACCAGTGTATTTAATATGGCTACACTGACAGACTACTTAAGGGCAATATACAGGGTACGCAGTCTAAAGGGCACGAAACGGAAGCCGGAAGCTGCGAACGGAAACAAGAGTGGTAATTTGAAGCCGAAAAGGTGTTTGTCGTTGCAACAGGCAATGCTATACAAATAGGGAATGGGGTCATATTTTTTAGTCAGACTAACCGAAACCCAAAGGGTTCTTTCAAAGGGTAGCAGTCACAATTGAAAGTCACGGGATGTCCAATGGTAATAGTCAATACAGCAACTCACGTTATGATTTTCAAACGGGTAACATAAACTCTGCATCGCGTTCGGTTATGATGTGATACAGCCAATAAGCACGTGACTTTTTCCGTACGCGAGGGTATCGACAACTAAGGGTACCACAAACAGTCTAGACGCGGCGGTTTTACGCAACCGGTACCGGTATATGTGTAAAGCATGGAAATCCCCGTAAAAGTTATTGGAACAGACACTTGATATTGAGACGCTCTTTTTGACAGGAACTTTGGAAGATTTATGTATGGACCAGGCAAGACAATTGGAAATGTCGAAGGTTCTAGACACGCGACAAGTTCAGATTTTAGAATTCACATGTTTCCAAATCTGTCAGGACTACGTAGCAGGCACGAGCGCAAGAATAACCCTTCCGTACATTGAAAGTTTCTGTGGCTGTGACTGATATTTCGTGCGACGAGCTTACATGAGAACAAGGAGTTGACTGATCCTTGTGTACGGTGAGAGAAAAACTCGTGATCTGGAGTGAGAAGCGTTGTAAGGCTGGGGGAAGCTAGACATTTTTCATTTAACTTTGGAAACACAATGTACAAAATACACAACTTTTCCGAGAACTCAAGGATATTACCGAACACCTAGTATGGTGTAAAAAAATCAAACCTATTTAAATTATTTCCATATTACTCCGTTGCAATTAAGTAGAATGTTATTTTTTTCAGATCCCTGATTGGTTTTGGGGTGACGGAATATTTAATGCATACTTTATGTCTTTGCAAAACCAAGCCTAATATGTTTCATTTTCGAAAAGGAAGAAAATACACGAAAGAAAATGCAACTAATTGTTATGGAAATAAATAATAATCCATGATGAAAAATAACCACCGAAAGCTAATGTGACGATATGCTTAGCCTATTGAATTTTCTGGTAATTTATGTATATATTTATTTTCAACTTAAATTATATAATCGTCAGTATAAGTACGCCTCAAAACGAATATTTGGCCGTTCTCCAGTAAAATAAAAGATGGATAGAACCCTCCACACACTGGAACGCTTGTGACCCAGTCCCATTGCCGCAGTTGTGATTTTTGCCAACAAAATGCTTGAAACAAAAAATGAAAACGCAAAATTGCTTATGAGCCAAAATTTCATTGAAAATAACCGGCGTCGAGTTGTCGATGTAGATAAATTGATCGAAAAGGGTCTTCTGTACTATACAGAACAAGAAAAACATATTACGTGACACGGATTCTAAGTTTCTGCCCATAAAGAGGTTTTGCCAGCATGATAACCCGTACAGGAAACTACTAAACGTAAGAAAGTTTCACACGGAAATGCGGTAGAAACGTAGAGAAGGGATCTCTAACTGCAGGCCACGAGGCTGGGAATACTTGTCATACGCGAATTACAAGAAAGCGAAGAAATTGTTTGGCAAAAGAATTGTTGAAAGCTAAAAAAATATACGACAGGAAGCAATTCAGCGTGCTCGAAAAGACTGCAGAACTTAATATTTCTACAAGTTTTACGGAAGAAAAGATATAAGCAGTTTTGCACTTCCGAAATCCAATCAAACAGAACAATTATGCGCGACCTGGACTTTGTTCAGAGTTATGGACAAATCTTTTTTTTTCAGGCTGTCACTACGTGACGATGCTTATCCGTATAATGAGAATCGTTGCCATATGGTCATAGCAGAGGTTAGAAAACATAGCAGAGAAACCTACTCCCAATTTGACAAGCTTGTTGATAAAACTCCCACTAGAGATGAAATCAACTCTGCAACTAGTTCTCTCAATGAAAAATAAAGTCTGTGATCTCGGTAGTACTGTGGACGAACATTTACATTTTTCCGACATTCGACGCAGTGTACGGTTACTTGAAATTATATTCACAAAAGTGTGCGAGACCGAGAAGTACCCGTGTCACTTTAAAGAAGGCTTTACAATACTTATCTTTAAAGGTGGGAGGAAAAACAAATTAGATATGAATAATTATCGTGATAACTTATAATTCCAGTGTTTCAGAAAGTTCTATAAAAATTATATACTATATACTTTTTACCTTTTCTAAACAAATTTCTTTTCAAAACCCATTACAACAGGGTTTTTAGTACCAAACGCGGTAGTATTACAGCTTTTTGCATCAAGGAAGCTATATGTTATTGCATTAATAGAGATAATACTATGTTAAGTTTCTAGATAACTCTAAAGCGTTCAACACAGTTTGACAAAGCGGGTTATTCTACAGGTTCTACAGACATGGAATCCAAGGAAAGACCGGGCGCATGACGAAAAACTCGTTCGAAGCATGACATGTTCTGTTTTATTTGCGGGCAAACTATCTGAACGTTTCGTTATTAAGCAGGGTGTAGGTCAGGGCCGCACCTTGTCTGCGTGGTCTTTCTCGTAAAAATGATTGATAATTTGACTACCGAATTGGTTCAGACCTTGCGTGATCTAAATATTGCTGATCTCTGCCTGCCCTGAGCCTGAATAGCAGACGACTCCACTGTAATGACTAATTCGCATCATTCAATTGCATAATACAAATTTCTAACTACGCAAGAAGATAGAGACTTAGATATAACGCAGATAAAGGTTGCACTGTCTTGATCCCTAACAGAAGAACGACTGTTTTCTCAGCTTTTCTGTTTGATAATTCTCAGATCCCACCAGTCAAAAGAAGTATGCTGGCGTACAAACTACACAATAGAAGAAACATGCGGTAAGGTTTAACATCTGTCAAACTCAATTTCTTTTTTTTAGGTATCAGAGACGGCGGAAAGAATCCCTTAATAAGTCTTAAAATCTGTAAAAGAATTATTCTACATTCCTTTCTATACGGATAAGGACTATGGGTCACGCATCCCACATATCATGACAGAAAATATTCGAGTTATGTCAGAGGTATGCAGCGAGATGTATGCAAGCTTTAGATAAGTGCTCGCTTACAGACTTTGGCCAATGGAAGCTTACGTAGCTAAGGAAAAATTATCCTTTTTCAACAGACTGTGTGAGGGCGAGTGGTCTTGTCACTGGAAAAAGATATTCACTATACGTTTATATCAGTATTTGACAATCAATTTAAATCAGTCGGACTTTGTACCAAACATTGATAGAACAACAAGGAAATACGGCATGGGAAGCGTTCTTTTAGACTGCATAGGAAGAGTTTGGAACCGGCACATTAGTTATGTTATTCAAAATCAAGACGAAACTACCTGCAGGAATATTCATTAACTTAAAACCAAGTATCATGTGGTTTTATCGACGTAAATTTCCATCACTGTTATGACATCTGCCTGAAATAGTGACACTCTGTCAAGCCTGTTGCTAACCCTATGATATGTAAACTCTGAAAAATGAGGCTGACGACAGATTGAAACATGTTATTTTAGGGTGCTAGATTCTGCTCGCAGGACGCAATGCTTTCTTGGACAGAGTGATTGGCAGTGGCGTCACAAGGGTTGGTGTCCCTCAGTGCGGTAACTCATGGTGTCAACCCCATGGACCTCCTTCCTGCACAAAAATTTAAAAAAATTACAGACAGTCATGTGCGGTAACTCATGGTGTCACCGCCATGGACCTCCTTCCTGCACAAAAATTTCGTATTACCGGTATATTTGTCCTTAGAATCATCTGCTTATTGTAAATTATGTATTATTCAATCAAAGCGTCATCAACCGCCCCGTGACTGGGTGGGACATCATGCTACATATCTGCGGCATGATGCCCCAGTGCTAGACATCACTATAAAGTGCCACACTGCAGACATAGTAGCGATATGACGGAAGAATTGTTAAAGCTACGTTAAAAATCCAAATCACACACACACACACACACACACACACACACATCAAAGCGTCATCTGCTTATTGTAAATTATGTATTATTCATTCAAAGCGTTCATATTAGAATATAAATATCATTAATAATTACCCACATTTATCACCAATTAGGAAGGATACATGCTGCAACCGTCAGAATACAATTTCCAAATTGTTGTTACACTTAACGCGGTCCAAACGTTTCAGTGCGAACATTCATTATAAAACCAATTATACTCCAAGCACACAAAGTAAATATCCATTGGGTATCAATATATACATATATATATATGGTCATATATAATTATATACTACACTTCATAAATATGATAGTTGACGCAATATTCAGCATTCCTCTTCTAGTTTGTAATGTTATTTGGTGCTGTGATTCAGGATCACACATTGTCCTGAATCTGTTAAACCTGGTACTGTTGCTGTTTACTAGGAAATAAAGTCAACCAGCCAAAAATATATACATACATACATACATACATACATACATACATACATACATACATACATAAGTACACATACATTCATACATACATACATACACACATATATTCATACAAACATACACACACATACATACACATATATACACACATACATACATACATACATACATACATACATACATACATACATACATTCATACATACATACATACATACACACATACAAACATACACACACATGCATTCATACATATATACACACACATATATACATACACACACACACAAACATACACACATACATTCATGCATACATACATACATATATACATTCATACATACATACATACACATACACATACATACATATTCATACATACATACATACATACATACATACATACATACATACATACATGGAGGTAACTGCAATTTGTAATTCATGCTCCTTCTGTCTTGTGATAACAGAACGGTACTGTATGGCTTTCCGGAAAGCAATGTAAAAAAAATCAAGCATAGGTTAACCAAACCATAATTTTACGCCCGCAGAAAGTGTGACTTTACAACGTTTAGGAATGTAAGATTAATCTATTTTAATTTGAGAACAAATAAGGACCTAATACAACCCCAGTATTAAAGAATGACGATGCCGAGCAACTTGCGATAGATGCTATGAACTATTGTTCCCCGCATTTTCGCTTTGAAGAGACACTCCCTTTTTTTCTCTTTCCTTTTTCAAACATGAATATTTTGGGTACTGAACCAACCATTTCAAAAACTCTTTTACTGTATCTGTACCTACGTTCTGGAATTTCTTCTTGACCAGGTGGAATGATATAATAAATTAATTTAAATAATGCCTCTCAACAGAGAATTTTGTATTTGTGTCCAGAAATAATATGTGCATGTTTTATGTCATATACGACTTCTGACATGCTGAAATGTGAATACTTGTGTGTGTGTGTGTGTGTGTGTGTGTGTATATATATATATATATATATATATATATATATATATATATATATATATATATATACCCATTGACCACTATAGTTACACATTCATTTAAAATCTGTGGGAGTAAGTGTGCGAGCATACCTGAGCGTGTGTAAGTTACATTTTATAACCTGTTACGAAAACTGACAAGTTAAACAAAGATGACTAAATGTGTTAACCACGTTAAATAAAGATTATAATTATTATGTTATCTCACTCAGAATTGCATTTATCTATCTATAGATAGATACATAGACGAGGGTGGGGTGTGTGAAGAAGGAGGACTAAACGCTTGGTGTAACTGAATAAGCTTGTTGACATACACATTTATTTAAAACAAGAAACAATGAAAGCAAAATTAACCAGTGAACTAAAGAGATGGTCATTTAACGTTTGATACAACCAAATATATGAGAGTAAAATTAATATTTCACCTTGTTATTTGCAATACACTGCTGCCAGGCAGTAGCTTTACACCTTTAGCCTCGTTGACACTTTTAGCCTCGCTGTCGATACGCTTGAAGCACGAGATACAAGGAACATGATGTTCCAACTGGAGACTCAGAAAAGGGTCTATTTCAAAGCAATATAAAATTTAATGAGTCGGTAAATTTACCTACTTGACTCCTAGTTTTTCATCAAGTCTCTGTTAGTATACAACACATACTATCCGAACACAAAGGGACGCCCTGCTTCACGAGCAGAAAGCCATAATCTTTGACGGGTGGAGGTTATCCTGATCTCACTATTGCAGTCACGTGGTACATGCTAGCGTTATGTCCTTGATATTTAAAAACTGCATTAAAACCATTTTAGCTGACCGATCAGTTTCAGTTTATAGCAGAATGTCTTTTATAATATGAGTCAAAGATTAAACAAATATTAATATCACGTGATTTAACATAAAATTCTATTGGGCTTTCACCAATTGTAACGCGAATAAAATATTTCCGTGAGGATTCAAGCTAGTACTCTCGCGTGACGATCTAAAGCTGTTGATGTATCGCCACGACAAAGATTGTCAAGGATTAAGTTAAACAAACATGCCATGACGTAGGTTACATCCACTTCAATAACGTAATAACATTTTCAAGGAACAATTGTGGTTACTTTTTTATTCTAATTCGGTATACTAAATTTTATTTCATGACTGCCGCCCTTCGCTATCGTATCGGGCATTAATCATCAATTACAGCATCCCTCCCCTCAATCCAGGCAACAAATATTGATATTGTCCTCGGCTGAGTTATAACATAAACCATACACAGTAAGTACGACAGCCCCTCCTGGTGGTGCATGCGTTCTAATGATCTATTGCTACATACTGACAATATGCTGTTTTACATGCATCTCATTTACTTATCAGTGATTATATAAATTATTGAAGTAGTCAGAGTGATATATGTTCCTTTTTCCAGCTTCCATTACTGTACTATTGCATGAAGAACAACGAGTGGAAACAAAAATCCTCACAAAAATGAGAAAGCATCACAAGGTGATTTACATCTTAATCCAAAACATTCCTGATCACACGTACACCTAGTAGTATCTATTACATTTACACCTGGTAGTATGTATTACACTTACACATAGTTGTATGTATTGCACTTACACCTAGTAGTATTATCAAACTTACACCTAGTAGTATCTATTACACTTATGCCTGGTAGTAGGTATTACACTTACACCTAGTTGTATGTATTGCGCTTACACCTAGTTGTATTATTAAACTTACACCTAGTTGTATGTATTACACTTACACCTAGTTGTATGTATTGCACTTAGGCCTGGTAGTATGTATTATACTTACACCTAGTTGTATGTATTGCACTTACACCTAGTAGTATTATTAAACTTACACCTAGTTGTATGTATTACACTTATGCCTGGTAGTATGTATTATACTTACACCTAGTTGTATGTATTGCACTTGCACCTAGTAGTATTATTAAACTTACACCTAGTAGTATGTATTACACTTAGGCCTGGTAGTATGTATTACACTTACACCTAGTTGTATGCATTGCACTTACACCTAGTTGTATTATTAAACTTACACCTAGTTGTATGTATTACACTTATGCCTGGTAGTATGTATTACACTTACACCTAGTTGTATGTATTGCACTTACACCTAGTAGTATTATTAAACTTACACTTATGCCTGGTAGTATGTATTACACTTACACCTACTTGCATGTATTACACTTAGGCCTAGTAGTATGCATTAAACTTGCACCTAGTTGTACGTATTACACTTAGGCCTGGTAGTGTGTATTACACTTACACCTAGTTGTATGTATTACACATACTTGTATGTATTACACTTACATATGTCAGTATGTGTTACATTTACATATAGCATTTTGTATTAAATTTACACCTAGTAGTATGTATTACACTTACACCGAGTGGTATGTATTACAATTATACCTAGTAGTATGTATTACACTTACACATAGTAATATGTATCACACGTTCAACTAGCAGCATCTATTACACTAACCTAGTAGTATATATTAAACGTACACCAAGACGTATCAAACGTAAACAAAAGTTAGAAGCAGCAATGCCTAAATGGGGGCTTAATGGTTTGATCGTACCCTAGTCAATTTTTATAACGTTTGATTGTAAGGTAAGTGGAGATGCTAATAACGCAGTAGTAAACAATTTGCCAAGAATTCTGATTAAACCCAAGTTCGGTTCCTTGAAGTGATGATTGACGATCTTTAAAATTGATTAACTACATGTATAACATTTTCATGACGTCAATATTTGTGGTTACCACAGACGAATAAGGTATCGTGAATGATACAACGAGAAAGTCACGATCCTGAGTGGCTAATTAACAAAGCACTAGTGCAAGCTACACAGCTCACACTGTTCGAAAAAAGTGTAGAATACCACTTGAATTCCACTTACTAACGATACGTTGCCCATTGCATCCTTTGCTTTTCTTTCGGATTTGAGATCATTATAAGAGGTGGAAACCAGGATTATGAGTTGCAAATATTTGTCCCCAATGTGATAAGACAATTTGAGATTCAGTGACTCAATCCATCAAATGACCTTAGCACATGTTATTATTGACTCACTATGAGTAAGTTTGAGAATTTGCAAAAGATAAAGAAAAAGATAGTGCTTACCGTGGAAAGATGTTTGATTCTAAAGATTTCAAACTGAGCCAACAGCTTGCCAATGCCAGAAAGTATTTCTTTGACGGTCAAGAAAAACACACTGAACTCTGTAATACAAGTATGAAAAAGCATAATATGGATCAACACTGTATCTGGCTTTCTGAGGAGTACACATGCTGATAGACTGCATTATAGTGGTCACAACTTAGATAACGTTCATCAAGTGATGCACATCCTGATAATAGAACGAAAACATTGACGTTTACAAAATGTATATTCATTTTGTTTCCAATGCAATCATTAACATTCAGAATAATCAGGTACAGTCTATGCTACCGTAAAGGCTCCAGTGAAATAAATGGATGAATCATTGTAAGATTTTTATGGTGGTTTTGTTTGGTACGTTTGATGTAGGAAAAAAATTACACTTGTGCAAGACTGAGCGGCTTTAAAAGCATAATGGAACTTAATGGAAAACGAAAGTAGAAGACAAAGCGAAAACATTATGTGTCAGCAACAAATGAATATGTTCGGATACATTCTATAATTCAGACAATACTTGCATTAAGTAAACGAAAAATATTATAAAGAGGGTGGAAAGGATTAAAACAAAAACCCAGAATAGAACGTTCGCTTTAACTACATTCCGACAATGCTGCAGCAGACCTGAAATATCAGGAATTATATACTGTTGTCCGAACTACTGAACTAGATAAAGGGCAGTGTAACAAACAGAAAATATGTTTATATAGTCATGGAACTATCTCAGTTGTTTGCCAATTTTGCACAAACAATGTAATGTAGTCAAGTCATAAATTATTTCTGTTTCCTGCGTAAAATATTTCCCATTTATGATTTCGGCACGTATATAAAACCGTCTAACATGAAGAACCTTTTTCAGTTAATATGGAAGGAAGTACTAGATTATGTCTGACATGACAATTTTCATGGATCACGAGTACAAGAAAAACCTTTACCGTCTTAGATACTAACATGTCAAAATGACGGCATTTAAATTGTGTTTCTGAAAGAATAATGAAAAGTTCTTTGAAATATAATAGAATGATACAAATTATGAATTCCAAGTTTGTCCTATAGGACACAAAAAGAAAGATACAATCCAGTTTAACATAGCGGTTATCGCAAACAATGTCAAAGTGTGTAAAGAAGAAATGGAAAGAAGAGAAGAGAGCAAATGAAAGAATACAGCCCAAAAGTACAGGGTACATGTACTACGAAGAACATTGGAGGGAAGAAAACAGAAAAGGTCATAAAGAATCCACAATAACAAAAAGGATAATTCGCAATACAACAACTAGAAATTTAAAGGCATTGAATGATAAAAGCAAATCAGATACAACATTGAAAATAATCGGTGTTTCATCATTTGACTTCTGTCAGAGCTGGTCGAATTTTACCAATTTACAAAGTATATGCCTTGGAATCTTTTGACTTTTACTACCCTGTAAGCCAGAAAATTAATTCACAAAACTATATCTTTTGAATTTTCACTTTGTATTAGAGAGAAATAAATTGTTTGTTGATTTTACTAAACTTGTTTGTTTCGCTTCTTTCTGTTACATAATTTAGGACCTAGAGTCGTAACAGAATTTTATGCATACCATAACATGTTAGCATCTAAGTTACACAATATGGACTTCTTGGTTATTGCTTAAACACATGGAACAACAGCAAACGGCTAGATCTGGATAAAAGACCTCAGCCGTATAGTGTACAAACAAAGCAGACACAAAGAAATCAAAACATGTTTTCCCCAGATATCTGCAAGTTTTGGGCAGGGAAGATCGGTTAGAAGACGACACAAAAGACTGCCAACGTGTCAGCACAAAGACGGACGAGAATGCTTGCAAGAGCCCTGCAGCTCAGGCGCCATCCTGTCGTGTACGAACCACCAGAAGCATGTACGAGTTCCGTACACTATGTACACGGATTCTGAAGTACTAAGCGTCCAAATGAAGGGCGTCCCAGCAACCAGGAGAAAAGCAGCACATGCTTTTTTCCCAATTAGGGATCATGCCCGTAACTCGTGGGGCTAGAATATACTGGCATGAAATAACTCTGGCGATGGATGCTTGTATCATAGGATGGCCGTCTAGATCATCTCTGAGGCCTTCTGCGTTTGCTACAGGCTGGAAGTGCTTCACCACAGCCGAATAAAGAACGATGCTGCAATTATCGCATCAATTATCAACTCATACACTAGAATCAGAAACAGATTTTCAACTTCTGCGTCCGGCATCTACATGATCTCATCGGGTGAAATGATTTTTCTATATAATATTCCTTGGTATGACCAGAGACAGCGACGTAGACCAACCTTTATCCTTTAGAAAATTTTGCGCAAGCAGTCGTTCCGACTGGTGTTTCACCGGGCGCCATCGCTCATTTTCTTTTCACCAAGCACTAATGCAGTAAAATCTGCAGCGCTTAAAATCTCGTCAGCATTAATTCTTACTCCTTGAGGTATGGAGACAACAGTAGATCCCTTTTGCGTATGCATACATGCATGCATGCATGCATATATATATATATATATATATATATATATATATATATATATATATATATATATATATATATATATATATATATATTCGCCACAGCAGATTTTACTCTAAACAGAAAAATGACGATATACATCAACGCAGAAATAGTCACAATATTTGACAAAATTTTGATACATGATGAAAAGTCATCGATTTTTGAAGTTTGTAATCCAGTTGTTTCTTGTCAGGATCTGTAAACGTTCTTGTAAAGATGACAAGAGGTAATCATCCAGAGAGTCGGTTCGCAGGATAAACTTTCCAAACATTTATTTATTTAGAAAACTTTGAAGCCCTGCTTCGTTCTTCTGGATCCTCTATCACGATGTTTCCGTTGAGGAACTCGCGAAAAGTGTCTGCCTCCGAGCCCAAGAACGATAGTACGCTGCATTGACACGAATTGTTGGGAAGATAAACAAAATGTGTTCAAAATAGTCCCTGAACTCTGATTCGATAAGCTGACAGGCGACTTGTGAATGAGACTCATGCAGAACGCCTTAAAACCCTAATCAATGATCAGGATATTACAATCGCTACCATCTTGACAGCGCTTGGAGTGAAAGGTACTCTTTGTGCGTCCGTTGGTTGTGAAGCAACGAGACCTGTTCCCAGACCTGTGCCTGGTCCAAAACTAAAGCCTGAGGGGTTCAAAGAGTGGGTAAAATAACAACTCTTGCGTCTCCCCAAGTGCACTAAATCTGCTGCAGGAAGAGTGCTGCTGGGTATCATCGGTTCCCCTGAAATGCTGTTGGTTTGGTTGTCGCGTTTATTTCGGTCTTTAATTCAAAGTTACGCTATCTCTAGAATACCTGCTTTCAAAATGCTACAAAACTAACGTTCTGACAGCTATGCTTCCAATGATTATTGCCGTATTTCCTGACGTTCCACCAGTTTCAGCGGTTTCGCCAACAGTAGCTGTTTGCTCCTCTGCAAGTGTTACCGGGAACCAGGCCTCGCAGCTGTCGCCGCTACAAAAGCTTTGGAGATTATGCAGGCTTCTCCCCTGGCACTTTAGGTGGTTATTTTACCTGTTAGACTGTCGTTAGGTTGTGCCTAGAAGGGGACTTGTGGGATCATTTTTTTTTCTCTTTATCCTGTGGCGGCGCCGACACCCTGGCTGTTTGTTTTTTTTTTTCCAATGCTAGCGCTTTCATCTGCTACCAGTAGCATGTCGTTGCATCCGATCCTTATTTCCATTTTGTTCGGTACCATGTAAAGCCTTCCATCAAGGACGTATTTGGTCGTGTAAAACTCCCACCCTGTCACCTTCAGTTATCTTTTCAGCAGGTCTGCTTTCCTCCGCTATGCTGGAATATATCCCACCAGCTTTCGATGGCACGAGGTAGCCGCTAAGAAGCGTACGAGTTTTCAGAACAAAGCAAGCCGAAAAAAGCCGCCTACAGATAAATTTCCTATCTATAAACAGCTGCGTGCGCCAAGCCGTCACAAAACAAACAGCCTTCCTCATTCGACAAGCTGGACAACCAACGCAACAAAGCGTCCGTAACTCCTTTGAATCAATTCCAAAAAATCCCACCTAGTACTTAATCCCAACAGTCATATATGCACTTTGTAATTCCAATAAATAGTTCAAATAAACGATTTCTCTCAAATTAAATCTAAACCCACCATTAAATACCATTAAATACTTATGCAACTGAAAATAAAACAAAAACAGTATTAAACATAGAAATGGAATAATTATTCACCACTATCCTTATAATTATACCTCTCCACTACTCTATGTCACAATTCATCAGCATGTGATATGTGTCGTAATATATCCCTATGTGACATATGTCACATTAAATGCCCGCCTGACTTCTGTCACAAATTTTCAACCATCCAATCGGAAAATTACTTCAAACTGTATACCTCATTATCTTCAAATAGAGTCTACACTCATGTTCAAAAGTTAGATATGTAATATCTTGTTTATACAATCTAAAGTCAAGGACAAAATTTAACACACAATACATAACAGAACTATAATTTAAATTAGTTTATTTGAGCTGAGCGTGGCATGACCTGTTTGATGTATACAACAACCGATCGTGGCATGACCTATCTGATGTGTACAACAATAAAAGCCTTCTAACGTACTATAATGCGAGAACCTCATCTAACTTTTGCTGTCATGTGCTTCATTCGTATCAGTACGTCTTTTGTGTTTTGTTTTAAACATATTTTATTGTCTCAATAGGATAAAATGGGATTGGGCATAAGTTCTAACAACTTAAATTAGCCCTCTTCCTATATGACACACGTATAGCAACATATTCAACATGACAACATAATAATGAAAAATAATTGGTTGGAGAGAGAGAGAGAGAGAGAGAGAGAGAGAGAGAGAAAGGCACAGTGACAGTAATCACGATTTGAGTAAGTTATTGAAATCGTCCAGTAGCGGTTATATATTTGCATACATGATGCAAAATTCTGTATTTTTTATTTGCAACGCCACAAAGCAGTAAACCTAAGCTAATAGTTGCATATGACATTAAAAGTAAATTTCTCATCAGCTCAGCTCGTTGTCTATTGTGCTTTGGACAGAACATGAAAAAGTGCATGGTAGTTTTAATCCCACCGCATAAATAAAAAGGGTGTCAGCAAGTTGAACACGGTAAAGATCAGCACTTAATGAACTTCATTGTGTCGTAATCTAGTATGGATAATATCCATTGTTCTATTAATAAATCTTGGCATCTTGCTAGATACAATTTTTGGGCATAAACACTTTTCCCAAGCCCTGTAAGACATACTATATTGAGCATCCTGTTTGAGATTGTTCCACAAAGATACTGTTTAAGTTATTAAAGATGATTTGGTGGAATTTAGCCTGAAACAGCAAATGACCATATTGTTTGAACGTCGAAGGTTATAATTTGTTTGTTAGGACAGAGGGGGAGGGTGTAATTCAAAGATATAGTCTTTAGTTTGGCTCTTTTTAATGCTGTAGAGTGTTAATTTCTGTCTTTTTTCTTCTAGACTGCAAACTTTCCCACCCTGTTTCAGACTAGAGAGATTGCCTACTAGTGTATTTTGGAAGTCGTGTAACTATTCTTACCGCCTCGAGCTGTAGCTTATCCAAATTTTCTCAGAACGGATATAGTAATTATTTAGTCTCGCGTGACTGAATCACAGGAAAACAAGAATTGCTTTAACGAAGGATCCTTTTAACTAATTTTGTTCTTGTTTTCGCTTTCAAAGTCAAACTTTCTGGTTAATCTTAATTTTCTTTTTCTCTTATTTTCTTTTCTTGCGGACATCATATCCTTACGCTTGCGGCCGCTGCAATGCAGGGGGCAGACAACAATGGGATCCAAGATCTCAAGTTTATTTACTTTTTTGGCTGGGAGGGGGCTTTCCAAGTTTTGCAGGACACCCAAAATTGAAACTCACGCCACTGAATGTAACGAATAACAGTTTCTCTGAACGTGTCTTGATGCACCTGAACGAAATGTTTGCATTCAACAACAGTTCCGATATCAGTACCTTTTATTCACTCTGGCGTTGAATAGTCAGTAACAAAATTCCTCTCCAGTCGGATCAAGCTATTAAAATAACCCGTATAACCAGGCTGATACCTGAGATATGACAATTCGATATGCCAACACAAGAAAGGTATGTGGCGTGCTTGGGGATTGTTACAAGACAAAAATAACACAATTTGTACATGTGTTGAAGAAATGTGGGATAGTGCACTCAACGCCTACTCTTACGATATCAGAAGCACCGTGACTGTAATTCAACTATATGTACTTTTTAAATGACTTAAATTTTTTCGCAACTGAAGATTGCTTTTAAAAATCTTCTGTTAAAGGTTTCACGGAGTAGGAAACTTAACAGCAAAGCTCTGCCATTATCATTTCATATCCTTACTTCAGCGATAACTATGTTTATGGGCTTTTTTTATTTATTTTATTAAGTGTGTGTCTGGGGGGGGGGGGTAATAAAGAAAACATGCACGAATAACTTAAGATATCAAAAATATTTTAATCAAAGTAAAGACTTAGGATTGGAAAGACTATGCTACGTTTGCATTAAAAAAAAAAAAAATAAAATAATAATGGCAACTGGCATCCATGTTGGACTGCATGGGATAGTTTGATTGTACGGCACGCACCGTGACGTGTTCTTAGTCTCAACTCAACACCAGCAACTCTCTAAGTTACCTGCCATTTCTTCCAGAATCCATGGTAAATTTTCTTACACCTAATCATTTCGTACAGTGGACTGATTCTAATTACAGATACGGTTTCTCATAGCAGCAATTATATTGGGAAATGCGAGATTTGAGGTTTCTATAATCTATTTCAAACTGGAATTATGGTTTTCGAAAGAATAAAAAAATGGATAAGAAAAAAACGACGGTAGTAGCTCATCTTTCGCGTTCTTTAATCACTAATGCGATTCGAGTTCAGAAGATGCAAGTTAATAAGATACCTATATGATCCGAATGAAAGCATGTTTTCAGGTAGTTGTTTGCTTACATAAATTTAAAAGAAATTAAAGTTGTATAAATATCTGACTTCTTGTTCGCGCTACACTGTTCTGTATAACAACACGAAACTTCCGACGAAACTCACCCCCAGTATCCATCGCACATTTTGCATGAAATAAAACGTGCAAAATGTGCATGTAAGTATTTCTACGTGATATGCATCTTTGCTTGTGCATGTGATGTCTCCTATGAACAGGCACATACATGCATACATATAGTTACTTACATATATGTAAAAGTTGTAATTATAATGCCAGGTCAACACTGTACGTTTGACAACCAGAATCACTTGTAAGGTTTTTCTTGATATGCCTGTACATATTTGTGGAAGTCACATGGTTTTTACTTCTACAAAATACGTTTCCTATATAATGTATAAAATGAAATTAAGGAGATGTGATACTTGGTTTAAACCCATCTCGATTGGTAGTTTGTCCCATGAGTCGATTTTCCGTCCTGAAAATGGCTATAGTGTAGATTTCCTCATCCCAAATTCTACTCTGAGTATTTTTTTTACCCCGACGGAAAGACTACTCTAAAGTCAATTGTCTTTTTTTTCCCCAGGGCAAAGTCACTATAGGATTATCTTTCCCCAAGAGCAGACTTTCTCCCCAGGGGGTCTTTGAAATGTATCATCAGATAATAAAAAATACTGACGAAATGCGTCAGTGCATACGTATGTATCGAATAATTGTAATGATGGTCAGAAATCTCTCAGAAATTCCACAACCCATATTTTGCTACTTTGGCATAATTATATCCCCAAAAAAGTAAATTGAGGAAAATATTCCTCTGCAGAAATTAAACTCAAAACTGTTTGTTTTTTTTTCTCCTAAAAAAAAATCTCACCTTAGAGTAGAATTTCCAAAGAAGACTACTTGGGCGATTTTGTTTAAGGGACAAAATTCCTTCTTTGTTTTAACGAATTGAGGAAAACTGGCTGTATAGTAGATTTTCATTCCGAGAGAGAAACGGCTGTATACTAGTTTTTCATTCTGAAAGTAAAACGGCTGAATAATAATTTTTCATTCCGAGAGAAAAACGGCTGTATGCTAGATTTTCATTTCGAGAGAAAAACTGCTGTATACCAGATTTTCATTCCGAGAGAAAAACAGCTGTATATTATATTTTCATTCCGAGAGAAAAACGGCTGTATACTAGTTTTTCATTCCGATAGTTAAAAAGCTGTATACTATATTTACATTCCGAGAGAAAAACGGCTGTAAACTAGATTTTCATTCCGGGAGAAAAACGACTGTATACTAGTTCATCGTTCGGAGAAAACGGCTGTATACTAGGATTTAATTCCGAAAGACAAAATGATGTATGCTAGTTTTTCATTCCGGTAGAAAAAAGGCTGTATACTAGGTTTTATTCCGAGAGAAAAACAGCTGAAAGGGTAGTTACGGCTTACAATTTAGGAGTACCTATTTCAAAGACTCGATCATGAAGCTTTGAAATTTATGTATTTTCGTTAGTGCCTGCTTCATATGAAAACTACTTGTTCATGTTTTACGAGCATTGGAGACGAAATGTTTTTAATTATTCAACAAGTTTAAAAAAATTAATATGAAATTGGTAAAAATTTTGGATACTTTTTATTAATTCACCTAATTAGATTATTTGATCCAATAAACTAGCAAAAAGATTTCTTGTATTTTGAATAAGTGAATTCCTTGGCAACGTGGTCTGTTATTACCATGAACCATATGTGTGGCGTTCATGTTTGTTTTTTTGTTTATTTTACAGGCGAATGTTTCAGACTGACCCAATTTGGATCATGCTAGATAAAATCATGCTAGATACACATCCAATCTTTACAATTTCCGGTGTTTTCTCAAAACCGATCACTGCTCTCTTGGCATTATGGGATTGTGGTCTGCATACAAGATTTACTTCACTCCGAAACTGAAGAGCTTGACAACATACCAATCTATGCACCTCCAAAACTAAAGATATGACAACGGCCGTGCTCAAAAAGGCATGTGCCATATTACGTTCTGCAGAAACACGTATTAACACACTTTTTTTTGGAAGAATTTTCCTAGTTTAAATTAAAATCAAGGCATATATTAGAATGACATTAGAAGTCATGAAAATAAACAAAGAAATAGGACCAAATGTTTAGAACTATTTTGTTACTGTTAACATAGAGACGTATCCTCAGAGGTGGTCGGCGTAGGGATAATATCCATAATTAGATGGTAAATCTCCAGATAGCAGAGTCGCTTATTTAACGACTATGGCGCAGAGTGGTTGCACATATTGTAATGATTCAAGTAAATGATGCAACTCTATACTTAATATCTAACCAGGTTCCAGTTTGTATGCACCAACATCATTCAAAACAGTAGAAACTGTATGAAACTGTTTTCGAAACCGATTGGCATTTTCATGTTTACAACAAATTTCTTACCCACTTTATCCAATTTACATTTCACATTAATATGTATATTTTACGTTTTTTTTTACATTTATTTATTTTTATATTAGGCGTCAAATCTTTAACCACATAACTGCGGCATATTTTCACAGTTTTTTTCTCGTCGCCACTCATAATAGTTTTGTTGATGTACAATAGGTTTATAACAGGGCGCGCCATTTGGATATTATCCAGTATTTACGCAGAATTGGTTTTCCTTTTTCATATGCTAAAATTGTTTCTGAATCGAATCTTTGAAGATCAGTCACAATTATTAGTTGAACATAAAAATATCAGCGATTAGAGAGAACTATTGATATGGTATGAGCGAATTTACGTTTATGAAATTTTGTGAACTATTTTAACCTATCTGGACACAAAAGCAAGTCCGACTGAGCAATGCAATACACCTGATTTTTCACGCTTGAATCAAATAGTAAAAGGGACATAACTTCACCAAGAAAATAAGGACAGCTAAGTAACTATCTTCGGGAAAAATAATGTCCATGCTTGAGAAGTGATGCAGTTTCCATTTCATTTATTGCTAAAGCTCATAAAATGCCAGTTTTTCATGTTGCAAATATCACTTATATTGGCACACACAATCAAGCGTATGTATGTATGTATGTATGTATGTATGTATGTATGTATGTATGTATGACATTGTACATGATGTGAGGAAGCATCGACGGCCAAAATTTATTTGTGTGAGTTTAACGCCATTTTTCAGCACTGGTAGGCTATACATAGAGGCCAGTATATTTGGTGGAGGAAGAAACCGGGAAGACCCTAGCAGTATCACCGACCAACAGGAAGCTACTGGCAAGATTTCTCATTTACCCATGTTGGTCGTGCCGATTCTCGAACTCACTCGGCCAGAGGTGAGATTTGTGATCTGATACTCGAATTCGCGCGGAGAGCACCTTAGACCATTCGGGGCCCCTTGGCAAAAATAGAGGATACAATGATTATATGCGGAATACCTTCAAACTGTGCGCGGGATATATTTCAAGCACGTAGATAAATGATTATCATAAATGAACTTGATCATTCTCCAATAATATGGAGAGAATCCTTAACAATTTGGAACACGTGTTGCTCAATCCCATTGCGTAATTGTAATATTTTCCAACAAAATGTTTGAAGCAAAAAATGAAAATGTAAGATTGTTTATGAGCCAAAAGAGCCAAAAGTTCACATGAAAGTTACTAGCGTTGAATTGACAATGCAAGTTAAGTGATCGATAATGGACTTTATATATATATATATATATATATATATATATATATATATATATATATAAGTGATAGCTATAACTAATCCTTACATACATACATACATACATACATACGTACGTACACACGCACGCACGCACGCACATACATACATACATACATACATACATACATACATACATACATACATACATACGTGAAAATAATTGTAATGTAAACACTTTCTGTCTTGTGATAAGAGAATTGTATTGTAGAGCTTTCTGGCCCCTGTGGCAATAAAAGGTTCAAAACCTGTCAACATATGATAGAGACCAGCACATTTTCCAGCACAGAGAATTGCAAAAAAATTAACATACATGGTCCAAATAAAACGTGCAAAACAGAGAATGTAATTTATCGCATCACATGTAAGATCTGTAGCCTTCAGTATGACGGAGAGAGTGAAAAGCTACACAAAAGGATCAACCTCCACAGATCTGATTGGATGACAAAGAAGCTGTTCAGAAGTCCAGTTGCAGAACACGTCTCCTCCAGCGGCCACACTTTCAGTGATATACACTTCCTGCAATTGCTCACAACCCCAACTGGAGTTTCGAAATCAGGAAAGAAAAGGAATCTTACTGGATATGCCGCCTTAGAACTTAGAACATTGAAACCAAGCAGTTTAATCCAAGAAGACTAGAAAAAGACAGATAAGCCCTCATAAAATCATATTATTTGCAGACGGCGCATTTTCTTTCAAATAATTCTCTAAATCTGCTTATTAGCCACCGAATAGCCTATGATTATTATTATTATAATGAAATATCCGGGATATAATTTGCGCTTACAAACATTTACATAAAACAACAGATGACGATATGGTTAATCAGTTTCTAGGTCAATATAAAATATTTGTCAGCATCCGCATCAAGCTGAAGTAAACTAGTTGAAACATAACAAATTTCAAGCTTTTATTTCTGTAGAAATAGTCATGTAAAATTTTGTAACCTTTTTAAGTGCTCAGGCTAGTTAGAAACTAATTTTCACTGTTCGTTTTCAGTTTATTTATCTCACACACAGATACATATATATATAACTCCTTTATACTTACATATATATACATATATATATATATATATATATATATACTTATATATATATATATATATATATATATATATATATATATATGCACTATACTGGAAACCAACATATACTGACAAAACTAAAATTTGAAAGAAATATTAAAATAGCTTATAATCAAAATAGTGCGATGTAGATTGAACTGTTGTACTTGAAATAAATGAAAAAAGTGAAATATACATTCAAATTTTCTCTTCAATTCAAAATGGAGAAAACGATATGTTGAATTTGTTTTGCACACGTGAACAACTGGTTCACTCAGAACACATCTTGTGACCTTCATCCTTCACGAATATTGCATAAAAAGATCAAATGTTGTTTGACCATTCGAAGAATTTAGGAATGTATATATAAAAGAACTTCAAAGTAGACCCATCACACTATTGCAGTGCACCCGGTGTAGCTCATAATATATATTTAAATGTACCTGACGTAGAACTTGAACGTTCGATAACATATGTCACGTTTATGATGATCTAGAGGTATGTAGTAGGTAAAACTGGCCTGATACCACTTAGACACACAAAAATATATAACCAATAATAATCAAACATAGGCAGCGATATGAAAAACAATGGCGAGGATGAAAGGTCACGATTGTGATCATGTATCATGTACAGTGGCGGCGATACTTGGTGCTAACACATACGCGTACGTAACTTTTGACTGACAAATGACGAACAGGCTAGATGGATAAAAGAAAATCTGTCTCGAATACCTGACAATGGTGATACTAGTTGCATAGTAGAAGACTAGGAGAAGTCTGTTACATCTCCATTATTATTTTAGGACTACCATCTACCGCCGGAAAACTTGTACCAGACAGAAAGATGTATCTCTCTTGCAAAACACATTCATTGATGATTACAAGCGTACATAAGTAACTGTACCAAAACTATTGAACAAATACAGAGAAATATGTGCTAAATTAAATAAACTGAAATATTTACGGACTATTGTCTCGTATGAATAGCAATCGTGGCTGAAATAATACAAAGAACTGAAAACAAGTTCAATGCAAAAGAAGGAAACGAATTCGAGAAAGCTTTGTTCAAATTAATGACGTCATTGATCATGAAACACGTGGTGAATTTGAGAAAAAGAACAACAATAAAATATGTACAGATGTTGTCAAATAGATAAATCGTTCGCAAAGAGAAACTAATACATGAAGATGTATTAGTCATTCTAAAGCCAAGTAAATAAAACCAACCAAACTGATCTATAATTGTTTTACTGTGTTAGACCAGTCCGAAATACTAACCAAACTGATCTATAACAGTTTTACTGGGTCTGACCCATTCAAATACGAACCAAAATTATTTATGGTTGATTTACTGTTGCGGACTCGTCCAAATACTAACCAAATTGATCTCTAGATGTCTTACTGTGTTAAACCCGTCGAAATACTAATCAAGCCCATCGATCGTTGTTTTATCGTGTTAGACTCGCTCAAATACTAACTAAACGGATTTATTATTGTTTTACTGTGTTACACCCGTCCAAATATAACTAAATTGATCTAAAATTATTTTATTGTATTAAACCCGTCTAAATGCTAACCAGACTGATCTAGAATTGTTTTACTGTGTTAGACCCGTCTAAATGCTAAGAAGACTGATCTATAATTGTTTTACTATTTTCGACCCGTTGATTCATTATGCATTAGTGTTGAGACGGAAAACATTTTACAGCGACACCTACGATGTCATTCCATGACACTACTGACTATCCTAAGAACAGTGTTTACTATATACAAGAAAGTTCGTGTAATTTTGAAATACGAATTGAATGGCTTTCCGATAAAGAGTCTTGTGAGATAAGGTAAAAACTAACTTCGTTTTTAAGAATAGCAAAGATGGAAAGAAAGCTTGTAAAGGAACAAAGATATATGTGATCATCAAGGATTTAAAACTTGAGGTCTATCTATATTCCTTATTCACTCGCAATGAAAATTTATGAAGATCGTACAATCATAACATGTATGGTTTAAGAATCCTACCGATCCTGAAGGATCCTACATATGATCGTATGATCATAACATCTACGATCATAACATGTATGGTGTAATAACCCTACCGATCCTGAAGGATCCTACATATGATCGTACAATCATAACATGTATGGTGTAAGAATCCTACCCATCCTGACGGATCGTGTAGATGTATTTTGTATAGGAAGAGAGTGTTGTAGCAGAATGGATCAAAAGTGTGAGTGCATGTGTGTTTCTGTGGTGGGTGAGGTAAGATCATCAAATGAGAGACTAGAACACTATTTAGTGACTTGAAAATATATTTTTAAAAAATTAAAGCTATAATTATTCTGCACAGCTCGTTTTCTGGAATTCTAATATACTATATAGATACATACATACATACGTACATACATACATACATACATATATAGTATATATATATATATATATATATATATATATATATATATATATATATATATATATATATATATATATATATATATATATATATATATATATATATATGTGTGTGTGTGTGTGTGTGTGTGTGTGTGTGTGTGTGTGTCAATGTAGGGTTAAATGTAGGGAATGACAGGGTTGAGACAAGTCAAAGCAAACAAATTGGGAAACCTTGGGTCATTTGAAACAGGTATCATAAAATTATATTTTCCAGAATAGTTATCAATAATGGCAGACTAGAGAGGATTATTCTAACTTTGATGGGAGTGTTAAAATGTTGGCAGTTATAGAAAATCTAAGCTTAACGGGGGGGGGGGGATTCCAGGACGAAATTCAAGGTTTTAATGAAATCTACATCGCAACAATAGTCAGTTTTAGTTTTTCTGCCTAAAGGGGAAATGGCTCCGAGATCAGTGAAAAATACTCTTCTCGTTAAATAAATCGTCCAAGGAAGGGGGTCTGGAAATTTGGGAGAACCGAAACTTGAGAAAAGATAGACGGAATTTTCTGACGAAAAGCGAGCGAAGGCTCGGGAAAGCACAAAGGCATTGTCTCAACTGCATACAATATGTTCACTGATGTACGTTTATAATAACTTGTTGAATTTATTCATTTTAAATTCACACTTTAATTTTCCTTGAGTTCAGAAGTTAATTGTTCGCATGCATTTTGCACCAAATGTTATATGACTCATGTGTTAAATGAATGAGTTCGAATTTAGTGGCTTTGTCTGTAACAGAAATTATGTATCGTTGGAAATTCATGTATTTCTTCAAATACGAATTGCGAGAAGTAAATTATCTGTCTTAAATGATTTGTATCATGGATGCTGAGAATTGACGTTTCTATGGAAATTTATGTCAATGAATCGCTAATTAGGAACGCAACGTAGTTAGGACAAGGAGCGAATTCCATTAATTCATGTGTGTAATTAAGTTGTGAATTCTTTTCAACCGAAAATCGATGATGTTAGCATTAGGAACGTGTGTCGATTGACCTAGTCAGCTTGTAATTTGCTGCCCAGAGTGGGATGTGATGGTTTATCTAACAGGGCTTATTATGTCATAGCTCCAGATATGAATGCGAGTAGCCGCTAAAAAGACATTAATTTATGATGGTAGTGTGTGTGTGTGTGTGTGTGTGTGTGTGTGTGTATTAGTATTTGGTTGCGAAATGACACATAGCTTAGTTCTGGTGAATTTTGACACACGATATCTGACATAAAAGAGAGTGGGAATATTGTTTGATCCCAGGAGAAGAAAAAACCTGACACGTATTTAGGTTGAGTATTATATTTGTATTTGAAGGGGAAAAAAAGCTCCATATTGCATTGCACGGTGGAAAATAGGGCAGTCTACAACCAAAACGGTTGATGACCTGAAGAGGAGAGAGAGAGAGAGAGAGAGAGAGAGAGAGAGAGAGAGAGAGAGAGAGAGAGAGAGAGAGAGAGAGATTTGGGAAGACTGGAAGTAACCAGATGATACTGACATGCTGACAATTTAAGCTCGATCAATCACTCGATCATATGGTGAAATTTGTTCTATCTGTATAACAGAACGGCTAATTAAATTTCGCATACATTTTGCAACTCTATTTCTAAGAGAAAATTAATCATTCGAATGTCATGTTCAATTTCATTTTGTTTATTTTATTTATTAAATTTGTATATTTTACATACTGGGGTTGGTATTGTTCTATTATATATCTCTGCTCACATCTCTGTTATCCCGTCCATTAATTTCATATTTTATTGTATTTGTTTACTCGATCCGGGCAATTACACAGTGGTCGATCATCTCCTAGATAATGATAACCCAAAACCATAAGGAGTGCGGATCTCACATCTCCCACCTCCGGTCAACCCGATTAGTATTTTGTATTAAATAATCGTAACCTCGGCATGGCTTTCTGTCTCGTTTCCGTACGGGCAAGGGGTTCCACATTGCAGGTTCTTCTGCACCTTCGTATGTATAATACCTACTTTTAGCCACGCATTGGTCTCTTTTCTCCAGCTGGTATGTTCCGATGGCGATGTTACATCTTCAGACACCGAGTTCCAGTCCCTTCTAGATGGCGGGAATAATGGTATGCATCCCTGAGATAGCAGAGCAAAGTAAAAATAAATATCACTGTGTTCTTAATTTTGATAACTATTTTTAATGGATGACTTAAATACAATACCATCGAGACACGTCAGTACTTTGTATTTGAAAAAGAAACTCTGATCTCATTAAGAATTTGCTTTGCTCTTCTTCATGGTATCTACAATTTTGCCTTTCATTTTGTGTGGAATGGGATGGTTTTCTTCAAACACATTATCTATTCCTTTATTGTCCTTGATGTAGAAGACGAGCACAAATTGTACATATTCTCTACAAAATTGTATCATATATTTGTTTTATAATTTTGTAGGATCACCAATATTGATATTTGAAAATGACTGGCACATTTTATTTACTCTTTTGCTCATTTTCTTTATCAGTTATATATGTTTTAACTTCTAGAACTAAATAAACATGTTTGTGTGTCGCGAAAGTGTTTTACAAGCTTAAGTTGGAAAGATCGTCGCTTCAGTATGATAAGGTGACAAGAATTCTACCCAAATTATTTACCACTACCACTGCATTCTCGGCATATCCTTTAACATACCTGATAAAACAATATATATAATAAAAGCTTTGTTAGTGCTATCTACTATATATATATATATATATATATATATATATATATATATATATATATATATATATATATATATATGTGTGTGTGTGTGTGTGTGTGTGTGTGTGTGTGTGTGTGTGTCTATCTATCTATATATGATTAATTCTGCTCGGCGTATATATGATACAGCGATGTGCTGGACTGTGTTATTTAAGTGCAAGTAGTATATTTCCTGCTTGCAATGGTTATATATTTACAGTAAGTTTCCGTTTAAAAACAAACAAACAAACAAAAAAAAAAACAAAACGTCATCTGTCGTCTTTATAACAAAGCTTTATATGGAACATACACAGTTACGGCCACAACAAGGAGAAAGAATATGTAGAATTTTACTTGGTTATCATGAGCCTGATAAAATTAAACAGGAAAATCTTTATTTTGGGGTTTTCTCGAATTCTATTAAATAAGTCATTATCAAATTCCACAAGAAATATATTAAAGTACTTGATGACCACATGCACCTGATTTTTATCTATGTGTTCTAAACCTAACGCGTTGAACAGTATTATTCTAGACTTCGTATATGAAATTGTGAAAACACATTGAACTTCTAATTACTGCGTTTCCACATTCACATATAATTCTTTGTTGATTAGTCCTTCTCTAAAGAGTCATTTCACCACGGTAATACCATTTTATTCTCGTTGAATCGATGCAATTGTTATATCTGGTATTTTGTAATTCATTTTTTCCATTTCTACTATAAGTATTCCTATTACAGTTCTCTCTCTCTCTCTCTCTCTCTCTCTCTCTCAGGCTCTCAGGCTCAGTTGTTCTATTGCTGACTCACATGTTGGAATATTGTTAACAATTTATAATTCGTGCGACTAGGGATGATTCTATGCGTTTGATCCAATACAGACATTATTATATTAATAACAAATATAATTAGTCTTTTACATCAGTTATAACGTTTGTATTAAAAGAAGAAAAGGCTTTAAAAATTCTTTATTCCAGACGTGTTTTCCATGTTTTATCACCATTTTGCAAGATGTAAATATACGAAAGGTAATTGTTAACATAACTGTCTTATCGAATCAAATAATGTCATAGTTTTAAATATAACTTCTAACTTTCATCAACCTGTGGCTTTTGTCTCGCCTGCAAAGGACTTGCGAGACATAGGAATCACATTTCTGACGGCGTTGTCGTCGTCGTCGTCATCGATCGGCGTTTGCCTCTCTTTGAAACCATTACATGTACATTTATGAAACTTGATGTTGTATTGATTTTGGAGGCTCCTGCTTGCCATGGGCAAAGGTAGGTCACAGTGATCTATCCTTCACGCTGCAGCAATTACGTTAAGTTTATGCATATATCTCAGTTTATCTGACACTGCTGCAGACATAAAATTGGATGGGTATGTTCATCTTGGAGGGCTTCACCATGGATAAAATATATTTCAGAGATCTACCTTTCACATTCCAGCGATTAGGGTAATTTGTTTTGGTATTTAGCTCAGTTTCTTGGACAAAGCTGTGTGTACAGTCGTGAAATTTGATCGTTGTTTTAATGCTATGGATATTTATCTTCTTAAACTGTTAAGTTATCGTGACCTACTTTACTTGATCTAGTTAAAATGCGAGATTTCTGGATTATGCCATGGAAGAGCAGGTAAACATTGCATATCGCAGAATTCTCACTTGCTTGTAATTTTCTTCTTATTTTGTTTTAGTTTAACAGACAGTACTAAATGGTGGCAAGCGAATACACATACATTTAGAATTTTGCATATTTATCAAAAATATGCATAGTATCTATTGTAAAGTTATGCATATACATTTTTTGCGAACTCTTTCCTCCTGAAGGCATAATAAGAACATTTGCATGTAATCTGAATAAATTGATATGGCTACTTTCGGTAAGTCTAATTCAAAATTTAATTTCTATAACATTTTATTGTAATATTGGACAGAGACCTCAACTACTTTGCGAAATCAATTATTCAAAATCAATTTTCAAGGGTTTTCAATGAAATTGATGGGCTACCGACAGAATGCGAAGTTGACAGCTTCATCTGGTGATCAATACATTATGAATACGTTTGACTTTATTTCCTATAAACGTCATGAAATGAGCTTTAATTAACATCATTTATAACTTAACGACTAATTTCAGTCAGTTTTACAGACTCTTCGGTGGTCTTGATCACTGTATGGCTAAGCTAGTTACTGTAAGTGCTGTCCTGTTTTTTTTTCTTCATATGCACATTAATCTTTTCCAGCAATCGACGTTTTAGCAAGGACAAAGTGTTTTATGCCATTAAATTGTGTTTGTATTTTATGGGATTGTTCACGTGTGAAATAACAACATTGTAGTCGTTTCTTTTCCATGAAAATGAAAGAAGACCAACGTACGTACAAATTTTTGGAAGAACGGTGTAACCTGTTCTTAGAGAATACATACGGGACTCCCCCCCCCCCTCCGAAAGGTGATTTCTGAAGACATGTGGTAGTTCAAAGCATTTTTTAGCATCGAACGTATAAAAAATATAATAAAAATTGCGTGATCTCTTAAGACGTAGTTCCTTGAAGGACGTGGACTTTAGCACAGATTTTCGACTCTGTATCACGTGGTCAGTAAAGCTTGGGCAACCTTAATGAATATATCATGCCCAATTGTCTTATTTAGGTATAATAAAATATTTTCAAGATTTATTGCCATTCTCAAGTTCATTTGCTTCGTTGCTTTACCTTTCCTTTCAACAATGTCATATCAGTCAGTAACCTTTACCTATCTAATGGACCCTTGATGGAACTAGTGTTACAATTTGCATACGACACTTCCTCGTCTTAAAACCCTTGTGATGGGAAACCAAAGACACATGAACAAATTTTTATTTTATAACAACTACAAATGGAAACACGCACCCCCTACCCCCAGCATCAGTCAGGGACGCCAGTATCGCAGTCTTAAGGTATTAACCTATTTTCTTTCATGGGTTTTCCCCCATTCGTTTGTTAAGGACATTTCTATGAAAAGCTTATGACGACGTATCGTTTGTTTTACATCTCGCCCGCGGCTATTTATGTTGACGGTTCAGGTCTCCAATTATTTTTTCCTGTCATGTCATGAAAGAGGACATGTCGAAATGACTTTGAAATAAATGATGTTTCTCTGGTTAATCTATATTATCGTAGTTTTAAAAGTTAAGAATGATTCGGATAAATAATTAAATAAATAACTCATCTATCGAGGGATGCCAGACCAAGCAGGGGCGCATTAATATAACGTTTATCTTTTCTTTGCTTTCCGCAGCTCACTAAACGACGACATACAATTTCATTTCTTACTTAAAGTAAACAATCGCCAAGACAATTCTCTGCCTTAGAAAGTAAAAATATTATTAACTTTTTGAATCTTTCAAATATATTTACGGTTTAATCAGGACATGTGTTTGTGCTTTTAAGGAAAGAAGTGGAGAATGTAAGCAAGAAAGAAAACAAGCAAGCAAGGAAAAGAATTGATGTAAACGGTGTTATATAGTTTTAAGACTGAGATATATTTGCTTATAAACGGTGTTAGAGTTATGACCCTCCTCTTGAAATGAGAAACGTGCGTTACAATGTATCTTTTAGTCCGGCAGTTTTGTTTAAATTATTTATTTCACGCCTTGGAGTAGGCAATGTATTCTCTATCCTTTATATGCAGCTAAATGCCTATTGAGTTATATTATCTTAGGTCTATGTTCTTACACAGTATTTTAAAATCAAGTGAGTACCACTTGATCAAGGGCAGAAAACCAAGTATTTAGTTGGCTAATCAGTGTCGGGAACCAGTCAAACATTCATATTGAGACAGACCGACAAATTTTAACAAGTATGAGACGAACATATGTGCTTTTGAGGGGTGGGGCAAAGAGAGAATCAACAGATTGAGAAGGAGATATATTGTAGGATAGATGGATTAAAATCGGACTAGGCTGCCTCAGAAGGACTATAATAAAAACTGAAGGCTCTTAAAATAACACAGTTTCATTTCAACATTTGACAAAGATCTAGACGTTATAAAAATTCACAGCTGTAAAGACAAGATATTAAAGGACATCCGAATGATGGCAATAGATATTCATTTGTCACGTCAGAAAACGCCAGGAAACATCATCTGTCATGATTATTTATGTGAATATCTTTGATGTTGTGACAAAAAAGGACGAGAAAAAAATCTACAGCTATTACAGTAAAGACATTCTGCGATGTTTTAAGTAGTAAGGAATATGAGAAACAAGATTAAATTTAAGTGTATCGCCAACTTAGATACGTGTAAGAGAATATGAAAATAAAAATAAAATCTAAAAATTACTAGGCAAGGCACACAACTGACAATATTCTTACACATATTTAAAAAATATTGAATCAGCAAGACTATGAAGAAAATTAATGACCGCTAGCTTTTAACGTTAAAAAATAGAACAAATAGAAAATATAATGGCACATGATAGAAAATGTAATGCACACGATGGAAAATGTAATGGCACACGATGGAAAATGTAATGGCACACGATGGAAAATGTAATGGCACACAATTGAAAATGTAGTCACACGATATAAAATGTAATGGCACACAATATTAAATGTAATGGCACGCGCTACTTTGTACTGAATTTTATTCTTATCAAACAGGAGACAGAAAAGATACGATGAGACTAACATTAAAGCACCAATGTCAATATCAAGAACAAATGCCTATTTATTTACAAATTTGGACGGGATGAAGTTGTTCTCCAAGTTAGCTTTGTTAAAGAATAACAATGATTATTTCAAATTTCATAAAGATATCTTGCACTGTTTCTTAGAAAAGATGCAGAGGTAGAGAGTACATTTAACATGTAAATAAGCAGCACAAATTTGTATTCCGCTAAAGTCACATTTCAATTTGAAGATCTCATAGACTTCACAAGGTCGGTCTACAATGATACAATAAAAAAAAAAAACAACAACAAAAAAACCCAACCCAAAACAAATAGAATGTGTGGAGAATAACACAAAAAACACAAGAAGTAGCATTTTTAGAATCAACAACAGGAATGGTAAATTTTGACATAAATCTAAAACCAGCTATGCGTTTGAAAGGATTGAAGAAACATTATAAATTGCTATTCAAAATACAGTATATTTTAGACGGTCGCCCTTTTTGCATGCTGATAACGCCGAAACGGAATTCATGAAACATAAAATATTCTCTTAATGTTTGCATACAATTTTAATGACCGACTTCAGAGAAGGCATAGCAGTGAAGCTTCAAGAAATGTGATCCTTGCAGAGCAATACGCAAAATAATATTTAATACATCATTTTTACGGTCTTGAGAGTCTAACTTCATACAAAAATATCGATCAATGGTGGAAAGAAGCTAAACGGAACAAATAGCATAATAAATAGATGCGGAATTGAGAATTTCTCACCGAACTACCGATATATTTCAACACCAAGAAATAAAAAATTTCCCTACAAACGATTTAATCTTAGTCAAATGGCTGACCAAACGGTCAGTAAACATCGTTCTAATGAAAAAAAATATAAAATAAATAAATAAATAAATAAATAAATAAATA
>JAECUM010017533.1:0-25800 GCA_016617855.1 Megalonaias nervosa | reverse complement strand
ACTCCAAGGACCTGCTGGATTAACTTTTTTAGTGATAAAATATTTTTTTTTTTTTTTTCAGTATAGTAATAGGCTGATCCTAAACTAAATGCGGATTCTAGATCAGAGACCCCACCCCTCTACAAAAAATTGGAGACCTCTAGATTTTTTCATATTGAACAATGAAATATTAATATAAAATGTATAATAATTCAATCCGACATGTTGGGTTTGATCTAACAAACAAATTTTGTAAGAGATTTGATTCAATAAAATCAGCCTCATGCTATACTGGCATAAAACCTAAAATAATAAGCGACTGTATTAAAAATGTTGGATATCATATATCACCAAAATATGGGTCAGTATGGTTATTCGTAACTGAAAATGACGAACGAATAAGAGGTTGGTCAGATGATTTGATGACATTTATTGATATTTTATTTGATAATGATATTTCTAAAGCTAAAAGTCAAAAATAAACAGCAGCGATGATGTTCGGTCTACCATTCCACTGGGGTCCCTTCTGCCGGTAAAGCCTTTACCAATAAGATCCTAAGAGTCCTTTATTTTTTTTCATTGGTTTCCAAAGGCACCTTATTGAGACTTTTTTTGTCCGGCGAACCTTCATTCTGAATGCCCCTATGTGGGTACCCTTCAGTGAGGTCACAAGGTCACGAGCTCATATCATCTTGCTGTTTATTTTTGGACGGCACATTACATAAACTTATCCTAAGAGACGGCACATTACATAAACTTATCCTAAGAGATATATAAACTTATCCTAAGAGACGATACAAACATAAACGGGGGATTTACCTACGTCCAATAGATTTTGTGCACTCTCCCCATGATAACCCTGAGTTGAGTGCAAACGTACACCCACCACGTGGTTACATGGTGGGAGAGTGTATTTTTTCTGTTGGGGTTTGCACCCTGAATTAAAATAATTTTTTGGTAATCCAGAACCATACCCACCGACATATGCCAGTGATGGGAATCAAACCACAGACCTTCAGTACGAGAATCCAATATTCCTGCACTGAACTATGAAATCCGATTACATATATATGTTTGAGAAATTACTATATGCTTACCAGTTACCTGATTGTGAATAACATTTTATTTTTTCTGATTTTGAATAGCATTTCATTTTTCTGATTCTGAAAAACGTTAATCTGAAATCCTACATTTGTACAGAAAAACGAAATCTAAAATATATTGCCGTCTATTTATACAGAAAAACGAAAGCTTTAATACAGCGGCTGTGTACATTATAGGCAGGTCTGAAAATCAATAGGTGGGTTTTTACCAAGCCTGTAAAGATTCAGGGAATTCCGTTTCAGTGCGGCTTTAGAAACAGACAGACAGACTAATACACCTGGAAATCACTTAACAGACAAACGAACTTTCTAATAAACCTGGAAATCACCAGCAGCGCTTTATTACAGACAGTCTGAAAATATACAGTGCATTCGCACCAATCTATATTCGACAATCCAGATACTATTTTTAAACAAGCTGGAACGGTATTATCTCCCTTTTATAATGCCCAAGTGTTACAGTATTAATTCCATTTTTACAATATCGTTTATCATCAAAATTGCTAAGTCCACGTTTAATAATCGTATCAGTTTCAAGCTTATGAAGATTCGTTCTAATGACATTTGTCTTAATAAAACTGACATTATTATTTAGAGCGGTTTTAAAATCATTAAAATTCATCATCTTTTTCACATATCCTCGAGGAATACCTTTTGTTTTTTTTTGTAAGTATATTGTCATCTAATATAACAGCATACATCTTACTCCTTAATCCAACAAACTCTCTCACCGGCACAAACATAAATTCGTCCTTAAATTTACCAATAACATTTTTATTCGTATTATCATTAAATCCACTACTAGTCGGATAATCTGATAAATCAAATAAGTCAGGTTGTTTATAAATATCTTCATAGACATCTTCACATTTTATATTATAAACTAGCGAATCTGTATCAGTAAATAGCAACTCTGAATCTGGCCACTGCTTTTTGGTAAAATTATAGTGAAAGTCGTACATTAGCCACTTTGATATATCAGGTACAGCTGCACCAACATAAATCGGTTTATTTAACTTTAAATTTGTCTTTCGTCGTTGTATTGCAACAAGATTTCCATTAAATATTTTCATGCAGACAAAACCATCATCGTTAACTAATTTATTTCTGCGATTTATAACATTTACAATTTCGATAGAAACTCGCTTTCGAATATTTTCCATTGTCTTTCCAAAAACTGAGTTATTCATTAACTTAAAAAAGTTTTTCTCAAAGTCGGTCTTAGCAATAGCACGACGTTTGGTATTTAAGTCAATATAATTTGACATCCACCTCAACTGATTAAATTTTAGCACACGATGCATTTTTATCAGAATTAGTCCAGCATCTACAGCTTGTTTTAAATTTTTGTAATGTATCACGTAATTTCTTTTATTTAGCAAATTTGAAACTAGCTTATTAACAATCGAATTTTTGCTGTTGTCCTAGCTCGTTGTTCAGGTGATAGTAAACTGTAATCGATCATCATAGACTCTGCACAAAATGGGTAGTCGTTGTGTAGATCATGTAACGAATGAGGGTAATCTGGATCAACTTCAACAAAATAACTGACATTAATGATTTTTCTGGGTAAATCTTTTTCAGTTTCTTTACGAAATTGATCTGGAGTTATCCAATGAAATCCACCGCAAGGCATTGGCTCTGACGTTGCATATCCATACAAATTGACGCAATCTAGATAAATAACATAACTCGACGGGAGATTTTTATCATAATTTTTTAGATATTTATTATTAGCTACTGCATATTTTTTTGTTATAACACTAATTCCGCCTCTAATACCTTTTTCAATAAAATTAAACATATCGACGTCTGTCAAGAGATCTAATTCTATTTTGCTTGTTTTTATTAGAGCGTCCTACGACAGCCCGGGAGCAGAATAATACCAACAAGGATCTAGTCCATAATTGCTGTAGCTTACTCGACGAAAACTTTCAAAAACATCTGCTAGTAGTAATACAGCTGTTTCCAAATATATATCATGATAATCACCAAATGTTTTACAACTAAATTTATTCCAAATATCTTGCGCATATTTGTATTCATCGTCTGACACATCTTCATTTTTGAGCTGCGAGTAAAATTTGTCTTTGCCGGGCAGAGAAGTTTCATCAAATCTGCTCCAGTCGTCGAGATACTCATACGGAAAGATACCTTTTTTTGTCAGATGGACGTAGTTTTCACCAAAGCAACTTTGCAGATTATTAAACGTGCTGCAACTTTTTACAAGTTCATCTAATGATGCTGCCATAAATTGCAGACTGTCAATAAAACGTAATTTTCCGAGAGTAACTGACATATACTTTTCAAAATCATTTGGTATACATTTTATCTTATTATTTAGTTTTAGTTTAGATTTAATTTCCTCTTTGCCAAAAGCTTCTACAATGATATGACTATCATAGCCACGAAAGTTATGTAAAACGACAGGTATAAACTTAGGTGCATGAAATTTTAAATTACAATTATTATGAGCCGCTCCATGATACTGGCCGGTCAGATGACAGTGATCGCGCACTTTATGACGGACTCCGTTTGAGTCTACCAATAACTTCTCGCAAATATGACAATTAACCGCTTCATTAAATTCAAGTTGTTGTTTAGACGTTATTTTCATTGGAGCTGTCTTAAATAATTTGTTAGAAATTTTATTAACATCATCTATCAGATTTTGTAATAACCATACCGCCGGACTTTCAGATTCATTATCTTTACATCTATATAACTTAATAGGAAATGAAAACTTATCGTCGACGCAACAAACTACTTTATAAGCTACTCCGCAAGGAACATGTTGCTGTATTTTTCTTGTGCTTGATTTATTAGGATTATTTTCTGCGCCTGTCACTGGAACGAGTAGGCACTCAAAATCCGCATAAATAACGAAAGGTATATTTAGCTTATGATCGTAATTTTTTAATTTTAAGACTTTTTCTTTTTCGCCGGGCATTGTTATTCTTTGAACGTTGGCACAGTATTTAATATGTTCCTGTAGTTTCTCATTCTTAGAAAATGCTGCAAACATTTGTAACAGAAATATTTCTTTTTTATTTTTATTATACTGTCCGCCAACTAAGCCGTTAAAGTTTTTTTATCCAAACGTAATGTCCTTTATAAAATAATAAATTTATTGTCTTTTGTGTAGCAGTCTCTATCTTGGGTAAACATTTTCTTTATCGTCTAGTCCGAAAACATTTACTGAAATATCGTTTTGTTTTTCAAACTTTTGTATCTGATTGTCTGCCACTGGAAACGTTATTCCATTAAAATTTAGCTCGTCTTTGTATGGCAAATACTTTTCAATTCGGTCACTGTGGTCACTCCGTGGATGTCTCTCCGACAAAATTGACCAACGAAAACATTGATCGTCGTTGTTTTTGACATTTATACATCATTTTATGTTTTTAATTTTTTGAGGGAGATCAACGTAAGAACTACCTCGAAGTATGTTATATTTTGCTGTATGAATTAAAACTTCCTTTATCATTTCAAATTTCTAACCTGACCCAGATGAAGTAAATTCCTCCAATTTTTTTATTTATTCTTGGTGTATTTCATCGGCGACTGTGACAATATTTGATCCAGTTAATATTTTTCGTGATTTAATTGTAAGATATGGTTCTGAAATTTCGCTGTCGAAATTTGTATTTTCAAAAATTATATCAAATATATCTTTTTCGATTGCATGTAACTTTGATAAAATCGTATGATACTGAACTATTAGTTTGATACTTTTGTGACCTGCAAGTTTTTGAGCTATAACTGGTTGCAAAAGTTGATATAAATTTGTAGAGTTAAAATTTGCTAAAACATTTTGATTATCAAATTTGTGACTGCTGTCGTAACCTGAGAATGCACTAGCAATTTTTTTCTGCTTTGATAATGCTCTTTTAAGCAATATCGCGCAATTTTAACATTATATATAGTATTTTTATATTTAATTAAAAATTACGTAAAAAATCAATTAGAGATATAAAATCCCTATAGTATAATGACAGAAATTTTGAGATATATTAGAATGACAGCGGAAGAGCAAGAAACTTATCATGTTCACCCAAAGTACAACTTATATGCTGCAAATGGACTTGGTTCAGTTATTAACATAAAATCTACGAAACCTATAGGAAAATCAACACCAGCTGGTATGGTAATTTCAGTAAAAGGAGATGATACAGATATCACCAAAATGTTCAGAAAAGATTTTGTCTATACTTTGTTCTGTGATGATATCCCAGAAGGTTAGCGAGTTTATAGGGTAAATAACTCAATAAATAATGACAATATTGAAAATTTAGCTTTACAAAACGACTTTCAACCTCACCCAGTATTTGATCTATACGAAGCTAATGATCGCAGAATTATTCGATATGAAAAAGCTAAAAAAGTATTAGGAAATTTGAATAGAGATGGATATTTACATCTGATGGTACGTGGAACTAAAACGGATCAAGTGTGTTATAAATCCCATAGGTTTATTTATGAAACTTTTAACAGCGCTATTTTAAATAATTTAGTTATTGATCATATTAACAAAATTAAAACAGACAATCGCATTGAAAATTTAGATTTGGTAACACAAACTGAAAACACCAGAAGAGGAGCTGGTTACGATGGGTCCAATTTAAAAAATCTTAAAAGATCAATTATATCAGTAAATATGGAGACTGAAGAAGAAATGAAATTTAAATGAATTTATTCTGCTTGCTGGGAAATATCATAAAATTCATCCACAGCCTGTAAAAGATGTGGCTGATGGCGTACATAAATCAACAACGTCAATGTTGACATTTGATAGATTTAGTTTTAAATATGATGATTAATTATATTTCTTAGCTCAGTCTTTGTAAGACAATTATGACAAAACATAAGAATATCATCTTTATCAAATTTTAATGTTATAAATGAACTTTCATTAAGTTTATTTTTTTCTACTACTGTCAGAAGTATCTTATCAGACTCGCCTTGAATTATATTCACATTAACCAAATATGCACTATTACCCGACAGGCATTTTCGAACTGCTTCAGCTTATTCTCTGTCATTTAGTATATTAACTTTTTGATGACATTTAACATCGGGAGATTTCGTTTCGCTAGACATTATTATTATAAATTAGATAAAAGTATATTATAATATGAACTTGATGAAAAGACTTGCTGATATATACGCAGGAGATTTCATCTCTAACGACAAAATTACAGCAAGTTATACGGTCACTAACGATAAATTTTCAAGCTATAGCGAAGATGATATTTTGTATGACAACGAGTCCGACGATGAAGTAGTTGCTGTCGCTGACAGAAAAAAATCGCAGCAGGCCGACAACTGGACGATATAATGTTAAGTATCACATTGCTAAAAAAATAATAAAATTTAATTTTACTGTTGCCGAACAACAAATATTTTGGCAGCTTATCAAACCATTTTTAAATCTGAAAATAACTGGCCATCAAAGAAATATAAAATATGATTTATTTTTGTTAAAATATTTAATTTAATGCCAGTTGATAATGCAAGAAAATTATATTTAATTTCGTTATGTAAAACTATCAAATGTAAATCTGTACTTGCAAGGTACGAACAAATTTATAATAACATTATTGCACAAAATTGGGAAAATTCTAAGTTTGTATCGACCGAGTTGGTACCCAGCTATTAAATTTATCGCTATATCCTCTCCATTTGACTAAACTTTTGTTGCCGCGTTTTCGGAAAACTTTTTTTAATAACAAATACGTCTTGGGAAGTTTTCTGAAGTTCCTGCTCGTAAAAACTACCATTATAGGTTTACCTTATAAATCCTTTAGCGCGTATGTTACAGGTATTGTTAAAAGTACTTTATCAACAACAAATACTTCTTCGCTCCAGTTTGGAGTAAATCCTTTTTCAAATGTATTTTTCGTCGGAGAAATTCTAACTTTATCACCAACTTTAAATTTATGTCTGCGGTACATGTTTTCGTTTGCTAATATCAGATTTTTAATTGCGTCATTTGGCGACATTTTAGAGATTCGGTGTTTTGTGTTATTATATTCGTCAACAATGTTTTGTAAATTGTCAATATATTTATTTGTATTTTTAGCTGATAAATACTTATGGATTTTTTCGTTTAGTGTACGATTAAATCACTCGACGACAACGCTTTTACCTTCGTTTCCTGTAATATATTTTTTGATGTTATTTTGGAGCAAAAACTGCTCGAACTTTCTGTTAATAAATTCTGCTCCGTGATCGGTCCAGATTCTATTTGGTTTTCTTTCTGTAGTTGTTATTATTTGTTTCAACGAATCAGTTATTGACGTTCCTGTCTTATCTGAAACTGGCACACTAAAAGCATATTTGCTTAAAATATATATGACATTAAAAAGATATCTCTTATTATTGTTACATTCAGCTAGATTTGACACATCTACTAAATCTATCGCCCAGATATCGTCAACGGCATTCGCAACAACTTTACGTCGCAGAAACTTTTTTTTAGGTTTGTGTACCTCTAAGGCAAGATCATCATACAATTGTCCAAGACGAGGCTTTCCAAGCCCAGACTCTCCGAGTCCAAGTTTATATTTTGCTCCAATAAAACCCTGCACCAACTTTCGGTCAACCCTTTCTCGCATATTAATCGGTTTCATATCACGAAGTTCGTCCAACATTGCCTTATCACAGTCTGATTTTGAGTTCTCGTAATCACGATAGCAGATATCATGGCGCATTGCTATTGCATCAACTTGATTGTAAGGCTCTTGTCCTGGCAGCGGATTATCGTTTTCATCTAGTTGTTTATCTAGCGGATTATAAGGTCCAGTATATTTATGGCCTGGCAATGTCCATCCGCCTTTTGGTTTCGGCAATTTGCCAATTACTTTATGTATGTCTATACCTGTTCCAATTATTTCTCTGTTGTTACATTGTTGACAGTACGTGACAATTTTATTTTGCTCGAGACATAAATTTCTATCAGAATCGCACTTGCATATCATTATTTATATTCAGATTTATAACAATATTTATTTTCAGATTTATAATAATATTTGCTTTCAGATTTATAACAATATTTGTTTTCAGTCGTCTACTAAAATAACGTCCCTGACAACGTCAGTACATCCAGCTCCAGACAATTTCCTCAAAAACATACTTTTTCCTTTTCCGCAGATTGCGCAAATACTTTTTAGCATCATCCTGTTGTTCTTTGTTTTTTCTGTTGTTTCATTGATATTTTCTGTTTTAGTTTTACATTTGAGACAATATGTTGACATTATATATTTGTAATTTAGATAAAATTACTTGTAATTTTGTGCAATCTCATCATTGGCGTGAGAAGAATGTTTGTCAAACTGTAAAATAAATTTTAAAAAATCTGAGTCAGAGTTCTTCAAACTCGCGGACATCTTTTTAATGAACATCACGCAATAATATCCACAAGCTGATGTTCCAATAGGTTGAAGTTGATTGGACGAATAATTTATTATTTTATAATTTTTGTTTATATATTTTTTTATTGCGTCGCTCGGAGGACGTCCAAATGAGTCACAATAATTGTCATTATAAACTGCTACCCAATGTGTGCCAGATCCGTCATTGAAATCTTGTATATTTATCACACACGATCCCCAGCGAACGGCAATGGAATTGCCACAAGTTCATCTTTGGAATAAACTCCGTGGAAACTTTTTACTTGTTTTAGCTTATCAAGTATATCAAAGTTACTTAACGCAGACGTTTTCAACGTCGGAGGAGATTTCATCTCTAGACGTTTTGACGTCTCGTGCCCGGTAATGTTAGTCCTCGTCCTATTCCCAGCAGATTTGGCAGTAGACTTCCCGCTAGTCCTGCTAAAAGTGGAGCTATTGGAATAAATCCTCCTTTGGTTGTTCTTCGACGTCGCGGTGTCTTTTATTTCGTTGTCTTTCTTCGTCGTGGCATTATATTTATCAGTCACATAAAATTACTTGTAATTTTGTTACCATCGACATTCATACGAAACATTAAACTAAAAAATTAAACGAAACATTAAACTAAAAACTTAAACGAAAATTTCTTTATACCACTGCCGGAGATACTGTTTCTGACGATACCACTACCCTCAACTGCTTTTTTTGTTGCGCCAGATACTGCTCCAGACGCTGCTGCTAGTCCTAATGTACCTAACACTGGCAAAATTTTAGGTATTAACGTTCTGGCCATCACTGATAATGCCGGACCGAAGAAGCCGCCATGTTTTGCCATTGCAGTTGCTTGTGTGGCGCTTACATTTAAAACAAAAGGTTTGCCACGGTTATATTTATTTACTTGTTTTTTGGTTAACATTAATTTTGTTAAAATACCTGCTTGGGCGTTAGGGTTGATTTTAATGATACCTGCCTCTGTTTTGCAACAGCAGCTGCTAATTTTTTAACTTGACCATCAGTCAAATAAATATCTTTTACAAAATATTTTGTCATCTTATATTAAAGTTACAGATTAAACTTGCAAAATTATTTATAATTTTTAAACTTGTACCGACATTTTACCTCCAACATAATCAATTGTAACAGATCTATCGGTGATCACTAACGCGTACACGTACAACTGTGCTACTGTATTGCTCCTAATGTCCAGGTAATTTCAATATCAGCAGTTGAAATGACATCTCTTTCATTTTGTTTACTAACATCAAAATGAAATATTGGGTAAAGTGTACGAAATTCCTCTACTGATATCTGAGATCCATCTCCAACGTCCTGATACTTTTGCAATGCGTCAAGCAGGTACATGTAAGGTCGAGTAATATTTTCATTAGCGTCATCTGTAAAATTACATTCTATCGTCCGCTCCGGATATTGCTTTGAATTTCTTCTAGCATATATTTGTCTAACATCAGCATTATCAAATATTGCATTATTTTGTTGTTCGTTACCACGTCGCGCTTGTTGCTGAAATACAACAAATAATTGCCTCGGCTTTTGCTCAGTCGACGTTGTTGTAACTTGCCATGTATAGTCGGTGGTATTTGGAACTGCTGTTTAATATATTTTATGTTGTTGAAAATTAATTTCGTTTGTGCGTTTTTTAAGAACATCATCTAATTCGAGCAGTTTTGAAACTGTAGGTGTTATTCGGGGTACCCAAAGTGCAAGCTTTTTTTATGATAAGCTGTACATCAGCTCCGGCTGACCTAAACAGGCAGTCGTTTTGTTCTGCTGGATCTAAAATAAGTGTATGTTTAACTCCACGAAATACTTTATTGTAATCGCGACAAAAGCCAAATACTGTACTTAATGTCAGAATCATTGTAATTTGACGTGATTCTTCCGCAAGTGCCTTTCTCTTAGCAAAACCTTCATTGCAACGTGCATTTCTTACGCTAATTGTGTTATTGATTAAATCTAACATTACAACAGCGTTCGCAGCTGTACCTGGCTGTGTTATACCAAGATTATTACAAGCAGCAGTAAGCGAGACTCTTACAACGTCTACAACAGCGTCTGCAGCTGGTGCGGCTATACCTAGTGCGGCTGCATTAACAATAAGAAAAGTTTTTACAATTATAAGATCTGCAGCGGCATCAGCTCCGTGTAATAAAACACCTTTCGAGAAAAGTTCGGTCGATTCAGCTGCACCACGTCCAGTATCCTTAAACCACATCATATTAGTTGCAGTCGATATGGAGTAATCGTCGGAAAACGAAATAATATTTAAGATTGTACTTGCAACTTGTAAGTGACTTGAAATATCCTCAACAGTTTGATTGGCCAGCTGATATCTGGCACTTTTAAATAAACACCAACCATCATTTATAAGAGCTACTTCTGCGTTAGCCGCAATTGCGACAGGTGGATTAGCTACTGTCATAATCTGGCCGCGAACTTCCAACATTGCCTTGTGAGGTAATAAAAATACATCTTAGTCTTGGGTATTAAATGTTCTAACACCAGCTTTATTTGGCTCATTAAAAGTTTCGTCGAGATACTCAATATATTCAAATTCTGTTACGGTGTTGTCGGCATCATAAGTTTCTGTCAAATCGAGATATTTTTTGACAGACATTTTTTATTTATTAGATTACATAAAATTAGCCAATCACTATGTAATTGGTGTTGTTACTTTAGATATTAACTTTTGTATAATCTGCTCGCGCTTTGGTGATAAAAGCTTTTTTGTTGTTGTTATCATAGCACGTTGAGTTTCTTTTGTTGGAGCGATTTCTGATATGACTTGTTTGATTGTTGGTAGTGATCCACTTTGTGGATTGCCTTTAATTTTATCAGTTATTTTTTGTCCCACCGCAGTTCCAGCGGCAGATGCGGCTCCAGTTGCAAAAGCTTTTGACGCGTCAAGTGCAAGTGGTGCAACTTTATGCGCGATTCCCGGAACATTTTCAATAATTTTAGCAAATATCTTTCCCAAAAATCCACCAACTAGTTTTCTTCGGTAAAATTTTTTTTGTTTCATTATATCTGAGGTTGCATAATTTTATTGCCAATCACGACGTCACAATAACTTTGTTATTGTGCGCTTAAGTGTAAATAATAAGTAACAATCTCGTTATTCAAATCCAGCTGTCGTCCAGATTGATCTGTCAACTGCATATTTATTGCTGTTATTTGATTTTCAACATTTAACGGATAATAAATAACTTGCCGCGGACTAATTTGCATGAGCGATCCCGGTGGAACATCTGGTGAGAAACTATATATCGTTTGTCCTTTACTGCCCTGGGCTGAGTAAGATCCAGACGCAATGGAACAATTTATTAATATTGTGTTTACGTCAGTTATATTTACTGGCAGTTCACCGTCATGTGTTTCAGTTTGTCCTGCTTTAGATCCATATTTCTTGTGAGTAAATCCAATCAGCGACGCTATGCTTTTTGCTGATGAAAATTCTATCATCATACCATTTTTTAATGTTAATCTGGCGCGTAAAGTATTATAATTTGGTGTTAGCTAAAAATTGTCAGCGACTCCTGTATCTACATATGTTATTAATTCGCGTATTATTTTATTTAAATCTCCTTGTAAGCTCCTTGCGGAATTTTAACTAACCACTTAATGCCAGAATAAAACATAAATTCATCATTGACACCAGTTTTCACGTTAGCCATGGAATGCCATGCCGTACAGGAAATTAGTCCAATTTCGTACTGTTTTTCAGTATCAAGTTGTACCGGTGGAATATAATTTACTGAAAAATTTGCGCTATCTTTTGCGTTAGCTGTCGCGGCCGTACTAGAGTCTAGTAATAATGTTGTTGACATTGTTATTTATTATATTTTTCCAAAATTGACATTTACAAAATTAACATTTACAAAATTAGGTCGCCGTGTAAAGTTTCGTATTCATCAGATGTTAATAAATTTTCCGATCTTAAATAATTTCATTGTCAATTTCAGCGCCAACATTTCCAGATTCCTTTGATGATATCAGCAGCATTAATCTGCCTATCATTTCGGCAGTTGATGTATATATTTTTACACCTGTTCCTGTTTTTACTTTACTTAATCGACGTTTATCATAACCATCAAATACATTTTTAAAACTTCGTCCTGCAATACTAGTTGTTCCAGCTCTAAATTTTACTGCAGCAGATTTAAAAACACCAGCAATAACACCATCTCGAGCTTTTCTGTAAAGTTCTGTGAATCTTTTTCTTCAGCTTTATCAATTTCATCTAAGGCTTGATTGCCATCTTTAATTTTGTTATCTAATAATAATATTAAAACATCATACTCATTTTGTGACCATTTATCAACATTATCAACATCTTTAATATTATTTTCTTTTATAAAAGTATCATAATCTGATAAATCTATTTTTTCTTGTAACGTTTCTTTAAAATTTTCAATTTGCTTCCTTCTTTCAGTTTCTCCTGGCGATATAACTAGTGGTTTTTCAATCTCCGCTGGTATTTCAGTTCTAATATACTTTTTTAGTTTTTTAGCATCTTTTATGCAATTTTCATCATTTATTTTAAATTTCCTATGAAAATTCCAACTTCTACCAAACCCTCTTGGTCTGTTCTCAACTGCTGTTCTACTAAATACGCTATTAATAACACCGACTCTAATTTTATCAGAAAGTTCAGACATATGATCTTCTTCATTAGTTTTTTCTAATTCGTCATTAGACTTATGGCCATCCGTCATCATTGTATTTAAATCATTAATAAGTTTATCATACCTTTCTTTCAACCAAGTTCTTATATTATCAATATCATTTATATCATTTTCTTTTAAAACTTCACGATAATTATCATCAGTTATTTTATTATATGCTTTTGCTCTATAAAATCGTCTTTCTTCGTCAACACTTAAAAACCTTACTGTTAACTCTCCAAATTTTCCTTGTCCTTTTTCAATATCCTCTAATTTTTCTGATAATCCTGCTACAAGATTTCTGGTCTCAAGTGAAGTTAGTTCTGCTAGTCTTCGTTCAAATTCAAGTGGATTATTCAAGATTTGTCTTATTTCAGCTTGTCTAGCAACAGGATCAGCAATATGTCTTGCAAGACTTCTAGCTAAACTTAATCTTTCTTCGTCGGATCTAGCAATAATTTTGTGCAGCAGCAGCTCCTTGTTGTTCTTTAAAAATACCAACTAAACCTTTTTCCTGTAGTCGCTTAACTTCTTCTTCTGACAGCTGTTTACTTTCAGGTTGTTTTCCAAGTAGTGCTTCAGTAACTGGTTTGAGAACTGTTGCTGCTGTTTCTGCAGCAGTTATTTGTCCACGTCGTGCTTGCTGAATCATCTGCCTAAGTTCAGCTTTAGATTGAACAAGTTTTTTCAGATTTTCTATATGTTTTCTGTATTTTGCTTGTCTTTCCATAATTATATATAAATTTTATATCAAACAAAAACTTACTGCAGATAATTTTCAATACAACAACGAAACATTTTAGTTTGATTATGTGTTAATTTATCGAATAAGAAAAAGTTATATTTATCCGCTGTCGCTTTATGATAAAGTTCGATAAATTTATCTTTTGTTACGTCACCACATTGCTCGTTTGCAATATTTCTAACGTCAACATTGTCCAATCCCGGAAATAATATAAAGCAACCAGTATTTCGCCGAATAAATCTGTCAACATTATAAAAGCCTTGGGCTAAATAAAGAAAATTACATTTTTTATTACGCGACAGTGAACAATATGATCTTATTTTATTCATTTGTACATTATTTAACGGAATATCGTCAAAAACTACTATCTTATGCTCGGACGAATCAAGTTGATTAACTGGAACAAGTTCTTCTGGTTGTTTGATAATAAAAAAAAATCTTCACCAGCATCAAGATCATCACGAAGTTTGTTATTATATTCGTTAAGTAGCTCGTACTTATCTAGCTGTGGATCAATTGTATAAATATAAACTCGATCGTAGTTAAAATTATCGCCCAGCAGCAAATTCATAAGCAATATGTTTTTCCCGACCCAGTTCGTCCAACAATAAGATAATGGCAATCTGGAAGTTCATTGTTATGTTTATGTTTCACCAACCGCTCTGTATCAAAATTTAGTATCGGTGACGACGTTGTAGTTAACTTTGCCATTGTTTGTTATACATTTTATGTTATATTAAATAAATAATGAGCCATTATACAAAATTTGGAACAACATTAGGAGATTCATCGGCTACAATAACAAACGGCAATATTGATTTATCAGGTTACCTGAAAAAAACTGGAGATAAAATGACAGGAAACCTGTCCATGTCAAATCAGCTAGTAATAGACTTAGAAACAGATTATCCGCCAATAAATGTTGTTGATACACAGGCTGTTAGTTATAAACAACTAAAATCCGAAGACGGTAATAAACTAGATAAATCTGGCGGAACTTTAAGCGGCAACTTAGATATGTCAGGGAAAAAAATTTATAAATTTAGAGACTGGATATCCACCAGCAAACTTAAATCAAACTCAAGCGGTAAGTTATTTACAGTTGAGGTATATGGATAATAACAAGTTGTCACTGACAGGCGGAACTTTAAGCGGCAACTTAGATATGTCAGGAAAAAAAAATTTATAAATTTAGAGACTGGATATCCACCAGCAAACTTAAATCAAACTCAAGCGGTGAGTTATAGACAACTAAAATCCGTCGACGATAATAAGTTGTCACTGACAGGCGGAACTTTAAGCGGTAACTTAGATATGTCAGAAAAAAAAAATAATAAATTTGGAGACCAGGTATCCACCAGCAAACTTAAATCACACACAAGCGGTTAGTTATTCACAGTTGAGGTATGTGGATGATAACAAACTTGATAAAATCGGCGGAACGGTTATAGGTAATATTAACATGTCGAGTAAAAAAATTATAAATTTAGAGACTGCATATCCGCCAGAAAACTTAAATCAAACACAAGCTGTAAGTTATGCACAACTAAAATCTGCTGACGATAATAAACTTAACAAAGCTGGTGACACAATGACAGGTAACCTTACAATGAGCAATAATTAAAAAATAACTGGACTACCGACAACCTCGCCACCAGCTAATGATACAGATGCTATTAGTTATGCTCAGTTAAAAGAAGAACTTACCCCATATTTTAAGAAATCTGGTGGACCAGTGACAGGCAACATAAACATGAGAGACAAAAAAATAACTACTACATATGTTCCAGTTAACCTTAAAGATCTGACAAATAAAGCTTATGTTGATAGGCTCTCTAGTGGTATAAAACAAACTAAAAATAATGTTGGATATATTCCAACACTTTACAGGGAAAGTGATAACCGAGCCGGGTTTGAGGTAAGCGCATCAGCATATTATCCTGAAAATAATCCTTATTACGCTTTTTCTGATAGACATGAGTGGACGACCAACGGAGAAGTTGAAAATTTTTGGATTAAAATTAAATGTCCTACTGAAGTTGCTATTTGGCAATTTCATTTGCGAGGTCGATTAAACTCTAGTGTTGGTCGAATTAATAATTGGCAATTGGAAGGATCAAACAATGATATCGACTGGACAACATTATATAGTGCAGTAAATGCATATATTTCAACAGCACAATATTTTACAGTCCCGACAGAAAATATTGTTAACAAGTACTTATATTTTCGAGTTAATGTTTTTGCTGCTGAACATCCATTCCCAGGACTGACTGCATTTCAGTTATATACACTTGATGATCAAATTTAATCTAATGCTATAAAATAATGACAACACAACGGTTTATATACGTTGCGAGAGAATTTTATGATTATATTTTTAACCCCGCCAAAATGGTTGGAGATGATTCACTAGCGGCACGTGCGATAAATACCAGAAAAAAATTTTCAATTCCAATGATAAACTCTCCATTGTCAGAGGAAGAAAAAAATTTTGTTCGTGTTATGTATATGCGGGGACCACAACTAAAAGAAGCAATAGAAAATTTTGAAGCGATAAAAAGATACTGCTATCCTGATGATTGTCTAGAAGAACATAAACAAGTTGAAATCCTGTTGAAAAAGATATTGCTCGAGCTTAATTTTGGAAATTTGGATTTGATAATAAAATCGGGCTTAATAACAAAACGAGCTTATGGTGAAAGAGAAGATGAAAAAATCTAGTAAACGCTAGCTATGATTATTTCGACAAACTAGCGGAATCTGTGATAATAAGAATAAAAAGAAACAAAAAGTTATATAATAGTTTTTCAAAACGAAACACTTTTAAGTATCTCGATACGTACTACCACGACAAAGAAACTTTAATTAAAATAGTTACTATGACACCAGACACATTAATTATTAAAGCATACTCAAATGCAATTTTGCCAATGATGCGAAAAAAAAAGACCCAGAATTTTATCCGATTATTGTTGACAGATCTCTAAAGATAATCAAAATTTTTGATGATGAAATTAGTGATCTTAATGATATTGAACGAGAAAAGCTTTTTGATAAAGTAAATCAAACAAGTTTGGTAGCAAACCTGATACTTATTTCGATATAGATGAAGCGGATGATATTCCATTTCCATCAATCCAGCGCTCTAGACAATTGTCATTACGAAATTATTACAATGAAGTCGAGAAAATATTCACAAAACAATATGAAAAATTATGGCTTAGAGTAAATTTTGTTACTGCTTTTAACATTATTGGACTAAAATCACTCAAAAAATTAATGCTAGCAAATTTCGTGGTCGCATATGCAATTATCAGACAACATCTTGTTCTCAAAAATTTCACGTTAGATCAGTTAAGCTTGGTTTTAAGGTATATTGATGAAACAGAAAGCGATTACAGTAATTTGGTGAATGAAACAGATTTGTATGAACATGAAGTAGAAAATACTTTTGACTCATACGCTTGGTTAAAGAAAAATGAGGTACTAACAGATAAACGATATAATGATACTTCGTCAGATGTTTATGACAAATACAGAATTTTTATAGCTGATCCTAACAATAATAAATATCGTGAGTTTCTTGATTCAATTGCTGGTGCTAGAGTTTTTGTCTTTGCATAAAATATTGTATAATGAAAAAACATATCATCGATTTCAATCACTTTTCAGAAGAAATTTCAAAACAAGATGTTGACGCACTAGTACAATATTACAAATTTTATCACAAAAACCCTTGGTGTGTAAAAGAATGTTATAAATACTACCGTAGAATACTTCGAGTAATATCATATTTACCATTGTTAATGACTAGCTCTAGTATAATCTCAAGTGGAGCATTATTAAATCCGTTTTTGTTAATAATATCTGGCGTCGGTGTCTCTCTTTCAACAGCATGTAAAAAAATTGAACCTAAACTTGAAACAAAAAAAATCTTGTAAAACAGCAAGTATAGCTTACAAAAAATGACTCGATCAAATACGATCTTACTTGCGAGGTGTAAAATACGATATGGACGATTTAATACATGAGTTTCGTATTATTGACAGTATGTTAACGGATATCCTACCAATGAGAGTCAGCAGGTATGAAAAAGATTATCATAAAATATGGTTACAACAGTAGATGTTTAGAAAAAATCTAGAGGTCTCCAATTTTTTTTGTAGAGGGGTGGGGTCTCTGATCTAGAATCCGCATTTGGTTTAGGATCAGCCTATTACTATACTGAAAAAAATATTTTATCACCAAAAAAAATTAATCCAGCAGGTCTTTAGAGGTCTGGTCCAGAATCCGCATTTGGTTTAGGATCAGCCTATTAGTTTACTACTAGGTCTACTCTATTTTCTGAGTCAAAGTGGTAAATCAGTGTTATCATGTTTCACAATGACCACAGATAGTGTTCAAAGTACAATTAATGATTATTCACGTGTTACATAGCATTACAGCAAGGTGTCTCTGCACCGCGACATATATTTGTTGCTTTCCAAGATGCTGCACGAGTAAATTCACGAACACATAGTATAATGATATTTGACAAACTTGGTGTTCCTGAGATTTCACTGAGAATAAATGGACATCAAGAACAAGCTGAGGGTATATTATTGAATATTGAGAATAATCCTGTAGCACGTGCATATCATCGTTTGATGACATTCATGGGGCGTGATCAAAATATTGATTCTGGTCTACAAATATCACAGCTAGATTTTACAACTCTGTATCCGATTTATTACCTTTCTGGAACACCTTGATTTGTTCAGACAATCTGTCGTTGATATACACTTTCGAGCTCGTGTGACAAGAGGAGCCGTCGCTAATTAAAGAGCAATCGTTGTTATACTCTCAGACAAAACAATGCCACTTGAAGGTGTTGGCGGACGAATGAGAGTTATTGATACCTCAGTAGAAAAGATGTAATTAAATCACTCATGATACTTATAATGTCATATCATCATGTTAGTGTCAGTCTGACGCCTGGTCAGATTAAATAACTACAATCAGTATCAAAAGAGAATTGTGGAATAAAAATATCACTAAAAAAAGAACAAATTCAAGGTGGTCCGAATAAACTATCACTAACAGAACGTCAACTCAGGCACTTAAATGAAGCCAAACGATCAAAGACCGGCATACGACTTAATCTTTCTGCGGGTGACATTAAAGACAAGGCTAAGACGTGTGGTACATTGCCACTTCTCGCAGCTATAGCAGCATTGATAGCCGCTGCAGCCTCAGGTGTTGCAAAAGCAGCTGCACTTGGTGTTGCTGGAATTGCTGCTGGGATGGCACTAAAGAAAGCAATAGGTCACGGACTAAAAACTTCCAAAAAGGGGAAAGGTTCTAAGACTGCCAGGTACCCCTCATTCGTGGTACGGAAAAGGTCTAAGACTTCCCGGGACACATCGTTGATACTCCCCATGTCTAATTTTGATTTACTTGATGCCGCTGCACGATTAGATATCCAAAATTTCAGAGGTGTTTTTATGCGTGATCAATTACTAAAAATGTTGAAACTGATATCATTAATCTCGATAAAAACTCTGGTCAAGGTAGTCATTGGGATGCATACACGATTGATCCATGTGGAATTATTTCGATTCGTATGGACTGGCACCACCAAAAGAATTTTTAAAATATGTGAGCAGGATGCAAAATATTCCAAACTGGTATGCAACATTACCAACACATACAATAACCGATCCGCCAATATGTGGCCCGATAACGACATCGTTAATGACAATCAATTTTGGAAGGACAACATTCAGATCTGAATTTTCTGCTCACGTACAAACGTTGTTAAGTTTTCATAGAAACATAAATAGAGCTATTAATGAATTTTTTGGAAATCCAGCGGTTATCGATATTAAACTCGTTGATATTAAAAAAATTACCGACAGTGTAGTACATGCAGTAGCGTCTGGATCAGCATTATGGACACCACTCAATACATCCATCAAACATCGCGCTGAAGTTATAGGTATATACGGATTCTCAGTATTCGGAGGTACAACATTTACAATATATACCACAATTTCACGGCGTTATCCACTAACTGGTGGATCTTCTGTATTGTTAGTAGTACTAGATCAAAATGACGAGGAAACATTTGTGGTGGAACCCGAAGAAAACACGCCCCCATGTTGTACTATTGGTGTCTTGAATTAGTCGCTAAACTACCACCTACTTGGAATATAATGAATCAAGCCACAATCGATTTTCAACATTTCAGATACGAGCAAGTGTGTTCGTGGCATAAACAACTGAAGAATATCATCAACAAGTATACAATAAAACAAAAACAAAATATCGCAGACGTGTCGTTTTTACTGACATAATTTTATACTCTGCATCTGCTGTCATCGCTGGAACAGTAACGGTCATTGGCGCATTGTCAGCGTCATATATAACGCATCAGTAATAGGAATTGGTGTTGCCGTTATAACCGGTGTTGCCGGTATTCTTAATATCATTGCAAAGAAAGTATCCACGTACGCGGTTGATACATTACACGAGTATACAATAAAGTTGTATACAGCGACGCTAGTATATTCCAAATTATCTTTGCTCGTGTAGTTTCTAGAGAATAAATTATTAAATCCCAAAAAGTAGATGTATTTGAAAACAATCTAGCATCAACAATCAAAAAATATTGAGCTCTCAGGTGTACGAATACGACTGAATAAATCTACCACCAATTGGCTGTTTTAAGCCGCGATTTTAGTTCACATGGTGGCTCACGTGACGGGTTACGTGACCACTAATTTGAACAGCGCAGTAAACAAAATGCCTATTATCACGTAGGCAAGAATAGCAGCATCTAAAAATCAAATTCTCACGCTGAAAATAAAAAGAAAGGCTGTTTACAATTTAGCTAACACGTGGGCCGAACATGACCTTGGTAATAGCCAATCGTTTTCACTCGATGCTTACAAAATCTATGAACCAAGGTGAGCTAAAAATAGTGCTTAAGTAACCATTACATTCTAATCAGGTCAAGTGAATTTTCCAAAAAGAGATTCAAATCCATTGAAAATTATCATTACAATAAAATGTAATGAAACAAAATTAAAATCAAAAAGAATTTAGAACTAAAACACATGTAATTAAATTACATATACTCAACACTTCCCCCATAAAGAAAAAAAGAAAAGGATTTATGCAGTAAAGCTTTATTTTTAACGTATGTAAATTATACATGAGGTAAAACAAAGTTACATAAGAAAACTATTATGAATTATATAAGGTGGACATGAAAAAATATTTCTAAATACGGGAAAGTGCATCTGCAATCAAATTGTCTTTTCCTTTGATGTGCCCGATGTCAAGATTACATTCTTCCAAAAACAAACTCCACCTTAATAATCTTTGCTTTCGATATTTCACCTTGTCGATGAAAGTAAGGGGGTTGTGATCACTATATACAACAACCGGAGAAGGAGCTGAACTAATGTAAACCTCAAAATGCTGTAATGCCAATGTTGAAGCCAAACATTCCTTCCCGATTGTTGCGTAATTCCTTTGGTGCTTATTTAATGTTTTAGAGAAATAGCACACCGGACGATCAACACCATTTCTATCTTCTTGAATAAATACTGCTCCAACCCCAACATCACTCGCATCAACAGATAATTTAAAAGATTGATTGAAATTTGGAGCTGTAAGACCCGGTGCACTTTTAAATATGGCCTTTAATTTATCAAAAGCCTCCTGACATTTTTCAGTCCAAAGACATGTTTTTCTTACTTAACAAGTTTGTCAGGGGTTCAGCAATATTAGAAAAATTGGAACAAAATTTTCGATAGTGTCCAGCCATACCCAAAAATCGCATCGGTTGCCTTTTACTGACAGGCACAGGGAAATCAGAGATAGCCTTGACCTTAGCATCGATAGGTTTAACTTGACCATGTCCCACAATATTTCCTAGAAAAGTTGCACAAGCACGGCAGAACTAACTTTTAGATAAATTGTCAAATTTGCATCAGTGAGTGTTTCAAAGAATTTCCGAATCGTGGCTAGATGTTCTTTCTAGGTGTCATTGTAGATGATGACATCATCGATGTAAGCATCACAATTATCTAGACCAAAGGTAATCATATTCATCAAGCGTTGAAAAGTACTTGGAAAACCCTTCATCAGGAACGGCATTACTTTATATTGATAGAGTCCATCTGGAGTCACAAATGCCGAAATTTCTTTTGCTCTTTCCGTTAGTGGAATTTGCCAAAATCCTTTCAAAAGGTCAAATTTGGTGACATACTTGGCATTTCCAATTTCGTCAATACAGTCTTCGATTCTTAGTAATGAAACGATTCTGTTTTTGTCACACTGATCACCTTCCTATAATCAGTACACATACGGAAAGTTCTTCCAGTTACGGAACAAGTATACATGGTGAACTCCAGTCACTTTTACTGGGCTCTATGAAATCGTTCTCCAGTAAATACTGAATTTCCTTTTCGATGTCTTCCTGTTTGAGAGGGTTCGTCCTGTATGGGTGCTGTTTCATAGGATTTGAATCTATAATTTCAATGTCATAAAATATTTTGTTTGTCCTCGTAGGGATATCTGGAAACAAGTGCTCATATTCGAATGATAACTGTTCAAGTTCATTCCTTTCTTGTTGTTGCAAATGTAAAAGTTTCTGGTCCAGGTTTTTCATAATTTCCGAATTCCGAAGATTTGTTGCTCGAAGCTCAACGGAGTCCGATTGAATTTCTTCACTTAAATCCTCAGTTTGTGCATGATTGACTTGGCTATCTCTCTCAATATACTCCTTTAACATATTCATGTGGCAAAGTTGTTTTTCTTTTCGCCTCCCAGGAGCATTCATGATGTAATTTAAATCATTTACTTCCTTTTCAACTGTTTATGGACCATAATACTTGGCCTAAAGGGGATTTTGTTGCAAGAGAGCTAGAACTCTATCACCAGGCTGAAAACCCCTATCCCCTGAGTTTTTATCATATCTTGATTTCATTCTGGACTGAGTGGAGTGCAGATTTGCTCCTGCGACCTCTCAAGCCTTTGACAACTTGTACTTAAAATCAGAAATATAACCAAGAAGATTGAGCTCATTATCTTCATTAGAAAGAAGTTTCTCTGTCAACAACTTCAATGGTCCGCGCACAGGATGTCCGAAAACTAGTTCAAAGCGACTGAATCATAAAGATTCTTGAACGGACTCCCTAACAGCAAACACAAGTAAATGAATGCCTTCATCCCAATCTTTACTCGTATGAAAGCTATATGATCGAATTATATTCTTCAAAATTTGATGAAATCTTTCTAAAGCCCCTTGGCTCCCAGGGTGGTAGGTAGAAGATTTAAATTGTTGAATGCCTAATTCGTGCATAGCTTGCTGGAAAATTCCAGACATGCAATTTGACCCTTGATCTGATTGGACAGATTTGGGAAGGCCAAACTGAGTAAGAAAAATTTTATCAAAGCGTTTACTATGGTTTTGGTTTTAATATTCCTCAAAGGAATTGCCTCTGGGATTCTTGTTGACGCACACATAATGGTCAACAAATGTTGGTTGCCTGACTTGGTCTTAGGTAATGGATCAACACAATCTACTATAATTCTACTAAATGGTTCGTCAAATGCAGGAATAGGTTGCAGATGAGCCTTAGGTATCTTCTGATTGGGTTTTCCTACCATTCGACAAGTATGACAAGATCTACAGAATTTACAAACATCATTTTTGATTTTTGGCCAATAAAAGTGAGTCAAGATCTTGTGATAAGATTTATTTATCCCTAAATAACCAGCCAGAGGAGTTTCATGGGACAAACTAAGTATTTCCTGTCTGTAAGATTTTGGAACCACAATCTGATAGTTCACTGACCACTCATCATTAGCAGGTACCTCGCGAGGTCTCCATTTTCTCAGAGGAATTCCATTTTTAATGTCATAACAAACAGGTACTTCAGTGGCTTCAGTTTCACTAATGGCCCTCTGAAGCAAACAGGAGATCTCAGGATCTTTTTCCTGTTCGACGACAAGTGATTTTCGTTTGTCACCCTGGTTATATAAATGAGAATGAACATTTAAAAGAGGATCACTGTGATCAATACCTTTTGATTGATCCAAACAAGTAGTGAAAGTGACCTCATGAAAAGCCTGACCAATACATGTGTCAGCTAAAGGAATATCTTCCTTATCAAAATCATTCTCAAGAGATTTCTTTGCCATAGCTCTAGTAACTGCACAAGCTGGGTATATATCAGGGAATTCTTTTTCAATAGGATCAACTTTCTGATCCAAAGAAGGCTTGTCAGTTACAAGTTGATTAACCACAACCTTGTCTCCAGCCAGATCGTTGGATAGTAACAAATGAATGCCCTCAACGGGTAAAGTACTCACTATACCGACTGTCACAGGTCCTGAAACTAAATCTGATGACAAATTTACACAATGGAGAGGAACATTAACAAAGCCGCACTCTACTCCCTGAATGAGAACACTCTCATTAGAACAGGACTTCTCAGAAAAAGGAAAAGTACCTGATAATTAAAGACTATAAGAAGCTCCTGTATCCCTTAAAATTTTAATAGGGATAGGATTGGCCAAATTACCCAAGAGTGATATAGAACCATTCGACATGAATGGTTCATAATTCTCCATAATAACGTCATACTGGAGTTCATTAGGCCCAACAAATGTACTGCTTTCAATACATGACCGTGACCTTGACCTCTTAGAAATAAGAGCGTTTGGGATAGGTCGATCTTGATTCTGATGCCTATATTTCAATTTGAAGCAATCTGAAATGACGTGTCCTTTTTTGTTGCAATAGGTACACGTAGAAATAGACAAGGATTTTGAATCAAGTTTATCAGAAGCTTGATTTTTTGGAAGTTGTGCCAGATTGAGTTTTAGGAGAAGTCGTATTAGGCTGAAATATCTTTCTACCAGTAGACTGCTGAGTAAAAGATTTGCTTACAACAGGAACTTTATGAGTTAAGGAACACTCATCAGCAGCCAGAGCAGCGTGTTCCAAGGTTTCGATCTTATGCTCTTCAAGATGAGTCTTGATGTCACTAGGGACACAGTTCTTGAACTCTTCAAGTAATACAAGTTGTTTGAGACTTTCATAATCATGTTCAACTTTCTTGGCTAAGCACCATCTCTTAAATAACTGCTCTTTTTATCTTTCAAATTCGACATAACTTTGCCCTGCTTCTTTTTTATAGTTCCTGAATTTTTGCCAATAAGCCTCAGGAACTAACTCGTAACCCTTTAAGATGCATTCCTTAACCGAATCATAGTCAGCACTTTCCTGATCTGACAGTGAATGGTAAATATCGCTAGCTTTACCAACAAATACACACTGTAATAATTGAGTCCAATGCTCCATTGGCCATTTCAAATTTTTAGCGACGTTTTGAAAGCGAGGAAAATATTTGTCTACTTCCTTTCCTCTAAAAGTGGGAACTAGCCTAATATTTTTTGTAATGTCAAAACTTGAATTTGTATGTAAAGTGGGATTGTGCTTTTCTCTTGCCAGCTCGATTTCTTTCATTCTAATTTGAAATTCCCCTTCATTCTTTTCTCTTTGCAACTGCATCTCTCTCTCTCCCTCCTCTTTCTCAAATTGTAATTGTTTATTTTCTTTTCTCTTTGCAATTGCATCTCTCTCTCTCTCTCTCCCTCCTCTTTCTCAAATTGTAATTGTTTATTTTTCTCCCTCTCTCTCTATCTCTCTCTCTCTCTTTCTCTCTCTCTGTGTCTCTCTGTCTCTGTCTGTCTCTGTCTCTCTGTCTCTTTCTCTCTCTGTCTCTGTCTCTCTCTCTGTCTCTGTCTGTCTCTCTGTCTGTCTCTGTCTCTATCTCTGTCTGTCTGTCTCTGTCTGTCTGTCTCTCTCTCTCTCTCTCTCTCTCTCTCTCTCTCTCTCT
>JAECUM010017532.1:0-52589 GCA_016617855.1 Megalonaias nervosa | reverse complement strand
CCACACACACACACACACACACACACACACACACACACACACACACACATATATATATATATATATATATATATATATATATATATAGCATAAAATTGTCTCGATTAAATTTGAATTACTAAAATATAACTTTGCATATAAATTGTATTTATTTAATGTAATGTAACTCACCTTTTTGTGATGCTACTTGTCTGTACGTTGACCCTCAGCTGTGACTGAAGTTCCTCTCTTGTTGCTATTTATACAAAATGGAACCATGTGCGTGGAACCAAAACTGCACGTATTCTGTATCATTCTAAAAATTGATTCGGCAAAGAATTTTATGATCTTTAGCAGTGCAACCCAAACATTATATCTCATGTTCGATTTGACGAACAGTAGGTGTACACACAATGGAATCAAATTTAGAAAAACCTATCCTGCATTTTTAATGTAACCACTTCATTTATATTTGTTGTAAATTTAAATGTTTTACATTATTGTAGGAGTGTTTGGACCACTTAGATCGTGACATGCGCTGGACAAAGGATGTACATCTTGCCCTTATCACTCCAACCTACTTAAATTAGGGCAATGTCACGATATTTAATTATAAACCGTTTAAACTTTTCTATGAGACTTAAAGATGCTAAAGTTCTCTGTGGGTATATTCTTGCCAACTAAGATGACGAATTAATAATTATTTTTTATGTGTATCCATCTGTCTATATGCCTGTATATGTGTATGCACATACTGTCTATATGCGTGCATATGTGTATGCGCATGTATTTCGTTTATTATCCACTTTCGTTCTATTTATGTTTCTGTAGACATTGCTTTTAAATGAAAGTTACTCTTGAGTTCTTTTTCCATGCAAATATAATTTGCATTTTAATCTGGATATTATACAATTTGTTCTTCCAGAAGCATAAATAATTTAGAAAATGTTTGTGCTTTTGGTGGAGACATGACCGAGCTGAAATGCAACCATTGGCAGGGCATTGATTACGTATAGGCTGTCACCCTAGAAGTTATAAGCAGGAAATGGAAACAGTGTGCAAGAATTGTTTTGACTTTGAACCGAAATTAAAAGATAATTTTTAATAGCGGCATTTTCTTAAATAAGGATTAAAGACACTGAGGATAGTTTTGACTGTGTAAGGATCGATTTAACATCCTGCCATGCGATCGCCGGTCCTCTGGCTTTACTCTGTGATACCGCTTGCAACACGAGAGAAGCTTCTCATGTTTCACATAACATGAGTTACGTAAGGGAAGAAGCATTTCATTTTTTGGAGGGGTGATGTTGGTGGTGGTGGATGGCAGACTAGAATTTTCTTTAGAATCTAGAATTTGTTTTTATTTTAAGATAAGTTTTTCCAACTAATATAATAGATATATTTACCTGCCTATTGTTTGTGTTGCTTTTATCAAAGCGTACTAAATTGGCGCGTGCATCTAACAGAGCATGCCAACAGATACAGAAAATGTTGATGTAAATTGGCTTACTTACAGAATATACATATACTTCTGACAAAATTTAAACAGCGCAAGAATTATGTTGAAGAAAATAAAAATCTTTTCATTTTCATACACAATCTGAAGAATAATATGCACAACTTGAATTTGTAACAAAAATCACTGTGATAAAATTATCGTGACTTTTTATTCATGTAAGTAAAGCAGCCATTACATGGCCACAGAATAGAGAAAGAAATCCATGAAAAACGAATGTTTTTGACTTAATAAATATGTAATAAAAAGAAAGATTAACTTTTTATGAGTCGATAGAAACGTTTCACTCATGAAGTAAAAACAGTTCGTATTTTTTCATACTGCTTAGATACACGTGATTATTTTTTGTAATATATATTTTTTAAATAACTGGCAGTAATTTGCGGTATGTATTATTTTGCCGGATGCGTCCTAAAAAAATGACCGCAGCCTTCACTTCTTATATGTCTTATTTATATAAAGTAAATTCGTGAAGGCGAGCAATGTTGCAAAATAAACGTTCAATATTTGCATACTTTTATTTTACATAAGTGTATTTTGTTCTTAAGAGATAATTGAAAGAGTTAAATATGATCAGATAATCTCAAAATTATCGGATTCCTGACATAACATAGATTTGACGGACGCCGATATGAAGTCACGAGCTGCTGACCTTTCAAGACACAAATCAAAATACAGGGGAAGACGTCGTACAGAATCATATTGCGATATTGAGCCTAATCATGACTCTTGCAAACCCGAACGTGTTTAGGATTGGTTTGGTTTGGTGCTTTTACAACACAAGTAGGTAATTTAGTGCCACGGCAACTGGAGTAAAAGGCCTTGCCCAAGGACACAACACGGTAGTTGACACACGCTGGTCGGATAGTAGAATTCAAACCTGCGCCCTTTCGGTCGTGAGAACAACACGCTAACCAATGGGCTACCGCAGCTCCTCCGAAACGTGTGCACGTGAATTTATTGGATAGACTATATGCGTAAAATAATGCAACCTTGTGAAAAAAAATCGATACTTGTATAAATAAACGATTTATTGCATTGTTTGATAGATATAAGTGGACCAGGAATTCCAAAGTTCACCACAACATCAATCTTTATCGACCAACGTATTAAAACTAGATCTCGAGTTTAATATAACTGATATTTAGACTATAACTAAAGGTAAATGGCAAATATTACAATTTCCTAATCAGTCCTTCTTTAATATATTTCTACATTTCTTTAAATATCAATTTTTAATTTTACAATTAGCTTAAACAATCACACTCTACTTTCAGTCGATTCATATAATAATATCCTTGTTATTATAGTAAAATCCAGGCTATTATAATAATATCCTTGCTATTATTATAATACCCTTGTTTCTAACAATATCCTTACTATTATAATAATATTCTTGCTATCAAAATAATATTCTTGCTATTATAATAATATCCTTGCTATTGTAACAATATCCTTACTATTATAATAGTATCCTTGCTATCAAAATGATATTCTTGCTATTTAATAATATCCTTGTTGTTATAATATCCTTGCTATTCTAATAATATCCTTGCTGTTCTAATACTATCCTTGGCATTATAATAATATCCTTGATATTTAATAATATCCTTGCTATTATAATAATCTCCTTGCTATCATTGTATTCTTTGTCATTATAATAACCTTGTTAAAAATAATATACATGTTATTATAATAATATTCTTGCTAGAATAATATTATCCTTGCTACTATAACAATATCCTGCTATAACAATATTCTTGTTATTATAATAATATCCTTGCTATTCAAATAATATCCCTGCTATTATAATAATATCCTTGCTATTATAATAATATCCTTGCTATTATAATAATATCTTTGCTATAATAATATTCTTGTTATTATAATAATATCATTGCAAGCCTAATAATAAACTTGCTATTATAATAATATCCTTGATATTATAATAATATTGCTGCTATTATAAACTAATAGCCTTGCTATTATAATAATATCCTGGTTATAATAATATTCTTGTTATTAGACTAATATCCTTGCTATAATAATATCCTTCTTATTATAATAATATCCTTGCTATAATAATATTATCCTTGCAATTATTTTAATATCCTTGCTATAATAATATTATCATTGCTTTTATAATAATATCCTTGCTATTATGATAATATTATTGCTATAATAATATTCCTGTTATTATAATGATATCCTTGATATTCTAATAATATATCTTTGTTATCATAACAATATCCTTGCTATATTAATATTATCATTGCTTTATAATAATATCCTTGCTATTCTAATAATATCCATGCTATTGTAATATTCTTGTTATTATAATGATATCCTGGATAGTCTAATAATATCCTTGCTATTCTAATAATATCCTTGCTATAATAATATCCTTGCTATTATAATAATATCCTTGCCATTCTAATAATATCCTTGTTATTGTAACAATATCATTGCTATTCTAATAATATTCTTGCTATTATAACAATATCCTTGCTATTCTAATAATATCCTTGCTTTTCTAATAATATCCTTGCTATTATAATACTATCATTGCTATTCAAATAATATCCTTGCTATTATAAAATATCCTTCCTATTATAATAATATCCTTGCTATTCTAACAATATTCTTGCTATTCTAACAATATCCTACTTTTCTAATAATATCCTTGCTATTATAATAATATGCTTGCTATAATAATAATATTGTCCTTGTTATTATAATAATATCCTTGCTATTATAATAATATCTTTGCTAGGAGTAAATTGAAAATGTAAAGTTCACAATTTTTGTAAAAATGCAATCGAATAAATATTTCTTAGGAGATACCTCCAGATCATAGAGAAATTATGAATGAAATGTCATATTTTTACCATGATTTTAACTTTATTATGCTAGCAATTAAATGAATTAATTATTCTATTAACAGAGGGGACCGCTAAGGTGGCCTAGTGGTTATAGCATCAACCTCGCATGCGGGAGGTCGTGTTTTCGAACCCCGGCAGAGTCATACCAAAGACTTTTAAAAATAGAACTAACAGCTGCCTTACAAGATGCTCAGCATTTAGAGGTTAGTGGTAGGACGGGTCGGTCTGGTGTCAGGATAATGTAACTGAGTGGGACATCATGTAACATATCTGCGGCATGATGCCCCAGTGCTAGACATCACTATAAACTGCCACACTGCAGAGATCGTAGCGATATGACTGAAAAATTGTTAAAGCTACGTTAAAAATCCAAATCACACACACACACACACACACACACACACACACACACACACACATAAACAGAGGAATGGGTGTATGTACATTTCTTTAGACTGGTATATATGTACATACATACTTGCATCTACATAGACATATCATTTCGTCATACTTTCATAAACACATCGATATTTCATAAATTAAATGCTTTTCACGATAAATGCACAATCGCTTCTCAAATTCAAAGGAAAAAGTTCAAACACCTGAGAATTGGAGTTCCTACCTTGTATCAAATTTTTAAAAATAAATGGATGGAATGAAAACAGAACATCTTGATTGCATTACTGACTCATTTTGTCCACTCCGCCAGTAAAATACAAATTTCTAAATCTGTTGACTTGACATGAGGTAACAAAGATAATATAGCAAGAAACTTCGTACTAGTTTTAATATAAAAATCGTAACGATAATCACTATATCTCTTTTCTATTTTGTCCTATCCCTGTATTCCTTTCATTGGCGTCCGAGGAAATTTTTCAGGATTGGGGTTATATAGAATGCGGCTTTGTTAATGTTCCTCTCCATTGTGTAAATTTGTCATCAGACTCGTCTAAGGACTCGTGACAGTCGGAACAGTGAATTCTTTACCTATTCAGAGCATTCATTTATTACTAGGCAATGACCTAGCTGGAGATACGGCTGTGGTTAATCCACTTGTAACTGACAAGCCTTGGTTGGATCAGAAAGTCGATCCAATTGAAAACGAATTCCCTGATTTATACCCTGCTTGTGCAGTTACTAGAGCTATGGCAAAAAAAGCTCTTGCGAATGATATTGATCAGGAAAATATTCCTTTAGCTGACACATGTATTGGTCAGGGTTTTGATGATGTCACTTTCACTCCTTGTTTGGATCAATCAAAGGGTATTGATAACAATGATCCTCTTTTAACTACTCATTCTCTTTTTTCTAATCAGGGTGACAAACGACAATCACGTGTCCTCGAGCAGGAAAAAGATCCTGAGATCTCCTATTTGTTTCAGAGGGCCATTAGTAAAACTGAAGCCGCTGAAGTACCTGTTTGTTATTTCATTAAATATGGGATTCTTATGAGAAAATGGAGACCTCACGAGGTACCTGCTGGTGACGAGTGGTCAGTGAACTATCAAATTCTAGTTCCAAAATCGTACAGAGAGGAAATTCTTAGTCTGGACCATGAAATTCATTTGGCTTGTCATTTAAGGATTTATAACACTTATCTCAAGATCTTGAATCACTTCTCTTGGCCAAAAATCAAAAGTGATGTTTGTAAATGCTGCAGATATTGTCATACTTGTCAAATGGTAGGAAAACCCAATCCGAAGATACCTAAGGCTCATTTGCAACCTATTCCTGCATTTGACGAACCATTTAGCAGAATAATGGTAGACTGTGTTGGTCCCTTACATAAGACCAAGTCAGAAAACCAATTCTTATTGACCATAATGTGTGCGTCAACAAGATTCCAAATGGCAATTCCTTTGAGGAATATTAAAACAAAGACAATAGTGAAAGCTTTGATAAATTTTTTAAGTCAATTTGGCCTTCCCAAATCTGACCAATCTGATCAAGGATCAAATGTTATGCTTGGAATATTCCAGCAAGTTATGCTTGAATTTGGCATCCAGCAATTAAAGTAAAAAGTGAAATTATGGTTCGACAGAACTTAGTGGAAAGAACTTTTGAGTGTGGTGAAAGAGCTCAGTCTCTCTTGCTCATTCTTTAAAATTGTCTTCAGATTATGTATTACGGCCCTTACAAAGTTACGATGAAAATGAACGAGTTAAATTATAATAATAGTACTCCTGAGATGTAAATAAATTAAACGAGTACCAGTATATTGAGAGAGATATCCAGGTAAATCATGCAATTAATTTAGTAGTACGTGTCCCACCCAGTGAGGATTTAAGCGAAGGAATGCAATCGGACGCTGTTGATGTTGGAGTAACAAATCCTCGGAATTCAGAGATTATGAATAATCTGGACCAGAAAGTTTCACATTTGCAACAACAAGACAGGAATAAACTGAAACCGTTATTACTTGAATGTGAGCACATATTTCCAGATGTTCCTACAAGAATAAACAAAATCTACCATGACCCTGAAATTGTAAATTCCACACCCGTGAAACAACAGGATGATCCATCTCAAACAGGAATGTTTGAAAAAAGAAATTCAGTATTTTCTGGAAAATGATTTCATAGAACCAAGTAAAAGTGACTGGAGTTCACCAAGTATACTTATTCCGAAACCAGATAATACTTTCCATATGTGCACTGATTATAGAAAGGTGAACAGTGTGACTAAAACAGATTAATATTGATATCAGGCACATCAAGGGAAAAGACAATTTAATAGCAGATGCACTTTCACGTGTATAGAAATGTATTGTTTCATGTGTACTTTGTGTCATTCATAAGATTTCATCTTATGTTTTTTTACCACATGCATATTTGACTGGTAGTAAAAAGAAAGCTTTATTGTATAAATCTTTCTTTTTCTTTTTGAGGGAAGTGTTATATATATTTAATTTAATTGTTTGTTTGTTAGTTTTAATTTTTGTTTATTTCATTGCATGATATTGTAATGATCATTCTTCTTAGATTCGAGTCGATCTTATATTTGCGCCATGTGCGGTCATTCTGTCATGTGCGTCGACAAGCCGCAGCAAGATGTTACTTCTACTTGCAGCAACCTCTGCTGAAACGTCATATACGTAATACAAGTTCTGTCCGGTTGGCTGATTTGGGCTATCGTTAACACCCACTTTTGTGTAAACCACAATTGCAATTATTTTCAAACATTCTAGTTTTAAAGATTTCCTAACTTAAATAATTTGGCAAATATATTTTTGTGTACATTGCGTATATTAAGGTCCAAAAATGTATGTTCCAATCCAAACAGTGTTATAATACCCTCTTTAATTTTTTTTTATTTTAATCAGGATTATATCGGGACGTTATTTTAGACCGGGTGGTCAAAATGGTCAGAGACCATGAAAAGAACGAACACCGAAACAGAGGGAGCAAATCACACACACCAGTTTCCATGTGCCGGAGGGACTCAGTATGCATAGAGACCACAACCTTCAAGATCTCCCTCAACTCCAATCCCACTTAAGCCACACAATTGGAAACTAGGAAGCCAGAGTCACCCCGTATAATTAAAAAGATACCAAGGCCATAATTAAATTGAGACCAAGACCAAGAGGGGAAGCAGAGGCAAAGCAGAAGGATCATCAAAGCGACTGTACTCTGAAGGACAGAAGCTTAAGAAGCAGAAAAGTCCCTCCAACTCCTCAGAGTAACGGCAACACCGAACCTTCCATAAAAAAAATCCCCGAAAAAAGGCGGACCAACAGCAAAAAATGGCAGCGTGCAAGCTTCTTCTTAGTTGATGAGTCGACGAGAAACACTAGAGACGTGACAGAAAACATCCCTAAATGCTGGAGATGCGAACATGAAAGAAACCATGTCGAGCTGCAGCATACAGAAGAGACAGTGTACAAGTTAGAAAGAATCATGCGGAAGTAAAAGAGACTATCCTCTGTAGAAAAATTCAAAGATTGCATAGCATCTTATCGATATTCAGGACTACTAGACATCACTGTACAGACTACACAGCTCGGACTTCGCTCTGTAGAAGAGAAGGTGAGTTTAAAACAAGATTGATCTGCATCCAGTTCCCAATTTTCTGTCGCTCGGACTCGAAATGTTCCCTCTCATTCCGAGCCATATTCTCCTCAGCCAAACTCCTTTTTATATTGTTCACTTTCTCATCCATTACTTCTCTGATCATCTGTGTGGCTTATCAGAAGGCTGCCATTCCCTGCGTATAATGGTTAACCTTTAATTCTTCCGCCCGGCCCAAGAGGTAGTTCGATTCAACAAATACATCGCCTCGCTCATCGTCCCTACTTGTACTGGCTGATTCATTTTATCTTAGTTGTCTGGTAATAAATTTGAAAGCACCGCTTTATCTGTTTGAATGCTGTTACCAGTCTGTGCTCTTAAAATGAGTAACTGAAAAGAGTGAAGACAACAATTTTTGTAAAATTTAACAAATAATTTATTTCCCTAGAATACAAAGTGAAAAATAAGAAAAAAGATCTTACTGTATTGGGAATTAAATCCAAAAATAATCAAAGAATTAAAGTCACAAGACCTAGTAATTAAACGTCCTGAATAAAATTCAGTTCAAGTCCCAAGGAGATTTAAAATTGAAGGCGATGAGTGTCTGTTATAGCCTGCGTCGTACTGATGTGTCAACAATGTCTTGTTGCATCACAGAAATATTATTCTAGGTTTGAATTCAATATAAATTCCAATAAATGTCTTTATCCAAGAATTTTTTCAGAGCACTTTGTATTTCCAGAGAAAATAATCACTTGAATTCAATAATTTGAAGAAAATTAAATTAAGTCCAAACTGGACACAACATAATACAATCCAATGTGTTAGATGTTAAAGCACGACTGGTTAAATTCTGACAGTCACAAGATAATATAGTTCACTGTTTGACCTCAGGTCACAAATTAGCATTTTCTAAAGAGAATTATTACCTAATGGAAAATAACTTTCTAGCAAGATTTAATGAGCCTTGTTTATTTGAAACATAATACCCTATAAAATTCACTTTGGAATCCCCAAAACGCTGACCAAAATCAACATGTTTGCCTGAGTAATAATTTGGTCAATGAACTCATACTCATAGAGGATAATGAACCTATTATTAGTTATTTACATCAATGAAATAAAAAAATAAGAAAACAAGTCAATCAGTTCAAACAGAACTGAACTCAATTCTGGACAAGGTCAAGTACTGCAAACAATGTTAAATTACGATAGAATGCAATGAAATAAAAAAAAATTTAAAACTAACAAACAATTAAATTAAATATACATAACAAGACAAAGGCGCGAAGAAAATATCCCCTTAGAAAAATTCAAAGATCGATCAGACCGAAAGAGCCTGTCAAAACATTTTTCATTCAACCATTGTTTTCGCAAGTAAGATTTTGTCAGCCCCTCTAATTTCAATAATCAACAAAAACGGAGATTAGTATTTATCCCTTCCTCTTCATCTGCAAGCAACAAAACAAATGAACTTCTTTACAATGTTGACAGTTTTGTGCAGTAAGACTAGACTTCCAATGATCTAGTATAATGACATTTTCGATCGAAAGGCAGTACGCTTTCGAACTAAAGAAAATACATATCCATAATTTAACACATCCTCATTTCTATTTTAGCATGATTGTTCGAGACATCACTTCCAAAAAAGTCAGTAAATATTCTAATGGGAGTCCAAGACTGCATTGATAAAGAAAATGCACACAAACTGTTTTTTACTGGACATGTAATTTCTTCTCACACAATCATGATACAAGTTTCCACAGGAAATAATCCATTGCATTCTTTAAGCCGAGCAAATATCATGAGATTAAGTATTATTATTGTTCTGGCCATCATGACATCGTGATAGGTTTTCTCTTCTTTTTCTCTATTTAGTACGTGTGACTTCTGTTCTGGGTGGAAAACATCAACCTCAGCTATCACCATGGCTTCGTGTTCAGTGTTTTAATAGACTGGAATCACTTCCCTCAGATTGTTGATTTCTGTAGTGTTATCGAATTCGACATATAAGATCACGTTCACTGTGAGGGCAACTGTAAACTGAAGTTCAACACAAAGTTGGTTTGATTTTAAGAGTGGAAATGTTGCTTGTCGCTGTCTAGGTATGGAGTGAAAGTATATGCTCCTACAGAATCCCCGTATGAATGCCGTGGATACTGGTGGTTCTTAAGAGTCACGTTGCTCTAAATAATTTTTCTGCACGATGGCCATCTCTGGTAACTCCTTTTTTGGAAAAGTTAAAATGTTGCAACTGAAAAGGAATTTGGTCAGTAGTTCTGTTGAAGGCAGCAGTCCTGATGATGTCAATAAACGTTCAATTAGTTGATCTTGGGAAACATGATCTTCGATCTTTGGTCAAAGTCCAAAGACAGTGATGAAGGTTTTGGCTTTCACTCATCGCAGAGAATACTTGGCGTTTGTTCTGGTCAGACGTTGACTGATTTCTTTTCTCGCTTTAGGTTAGGGCTCCAAACTTTGTATGTTGAGTTTGATTTCTTCCAGTATATTTTGTACTCATTATCATTGGTCATCGACAGCAGCATTGTACTACCTTTTTCAATTTCAGACTTACATCCAAACCATTCAACAAATATTTGTCCTTTCCACATCATGTTCAAATAAAAAAAAATCCATCATTTCTAAAACAAGTGTTTGTTATGGCGGTCTTTGAATCCAATATTGCGAGGATCGTCAGCTTTTATTAACTTTGTGTCGCTCAGGCACCCTGAAAGATAAGTCTCCACAGCACTTAGGCATAAAAAGAGATTCGCGACGACGGCTTGGTATGAATAAGTGTCCGTGCTACTTCTTATTAGATTGTTGGATGAAGAATGAATGTAGGCAATTGTTTACAAGAGCTAATTTAGCATTGTCAATTGGATTCATGTAGTCCGTGTTTTAGAATTTTCACTTTTAAGTACTATTAATTGTTATTCACATCGATATAAACCACGGTTTGTCTTTCCATTTCAAACTCCGTAGAAGCTGCGGTGGTCATGGACGACACGGGATACAATTTTACCGATTGGGATTCTTGTTTCGTCGTAACCATCGGTTACATGTCAAACAAATCAAGTTTTGACTTGAAGCATTCAGATGATTCATTTTATTTTAGTAATCAAAGATCTCAAAATCGCTGAGAGTTCTTATTTTCTTATTTTATGGTTAATATTGTAAGGTGTTTGGCGTCTCTTTACATTTTGTTTTTGTTGAGTTGGAATTGATGCCTTCACCAGGATTATAACGCGAACATATTGGTTTGTCTTCTGTTACGACTCTATAGTTTTAAGCAAAGAAATTGGAAAGAGTGAAAAGCAACAAGTTTAGTAAAATTCAACAAATAATTTATTTCCCTAAAATACAAAGTGAAAATATAAAAAGAATTTACAGTATTGTGAACTTAATCCCGAACAGTTCTAAAGCTTCTACCACAAGTCTAAAAGTATAGCCTATTCCTAAAGAATTTCAGCGGTGTTGCAAATGAATTTCAATATTGAATCTGCTGATGTGCCTGTTGTCTAGAACGTGCTAATGTGCCAACAGCCTTGGTGTGTCCCAATGATATAATTCCAAAATGTCCTTGAATGATTTCTTAATAAAATTCAAAATAATGATTTAGTCCAAAATTATTAATGAGCACTTTTGTACCTCCAAAGATTAATTTTAATAACTAAATCCTCTCAAATATTAACTGCAACACGACTGAAATGATTACACTATGACTGCGGTTAGGATATGAAATGAATAAATCAGAAATGTTAAAACACAATAACGTAGCCAAAAAGAGTAATTTTCCCGTCAAATACATACGCAACTTGCTTTTAGAACATTCTTAATTTCTAAAACGAACCTAGACATTGAACTCGACATCTGTAAACATGTTTATCTCCAAGTAATAATGATCTTAAAATATAACCCACTATCATAAACAAATATTAGCAATGGAAAATGGGTAGGTTTTACTCCTACGCTCTATTATGGACAAAGGACAATTACACAATATAAATATTATGTAATCATGGACAAAAGCCAACACACAATACAAATTAAATATACATAACACTTGTTAACCAAGGAAGTCTGAATAAATACTTTGTTTCCTGGAAGACTTTGTTGGCAGATTAGCATCTTTTGGAGAAATTCGTTTCAAGGCCCCATTTTTCTAAGTCGCCATGAGTCATTAATGGGGGTGGATTTTAATACATATTCCTAACCATGTTCTCTTTCTCGAGTTACTTCTCAGTACACAATATTCATTAAATATAAGTCCGAGGAGAATCATTTTCAAAAATAGTTTCATGGTGACTAATTTTGTAAGGAATATAATAGTTTGTCCTAGATCTCTTTTTATACTGTGCTCTTTGTCAAAATACGAATTACTGTAAAAAAAAAAGATAACAGGATGCACAAATTCGCTATCAAAGCCCCTTCACAGTTGGGTTTTTGGTCTTATTCTTTGGACTGGTAATTTAGCAGTGAAATAACGCAATTTTTTGCTAGGAAACACATCCACTGATATATCACTAAAATAAAAAATAAATAATTGTCTATTCAAAGTTTAGGTTTTCTTGTCCACGATGAGTTACTCGATATCAAAAGATAATTATGGTTTTCCAAGGATGGCTCCAGAACACTGCTGCTGCGATTTGGAAGAGGAGTTGTCGCTGGTGTTTGCTGGCTACCGTTGTTAGCAAATACAGCAGATGAGTACGGGAAACCACAGTCGTTTGTCTTCTTATTTCAAAGTCACGTTCCCAATCGCTTCTCCAGTACCACAAAAAAATCCAAAGAGTTGAATCCTATCACCTTACCTTGTAATTTCTGTTGATGCCTTTTGTCAATTATCTGACAGTTTTTAGCATTATATTTTACTTTACAATCCGATGAATTTGACGAGAGGAACAAAATTTGTTTCATCCTTAAACGTTCCTATAACCATTTTGTTATTGTCACAGTGAAACCCGCTTTTTTTTTTTTTTTATTTTTTTTTTTTTTTTTTTTGATAATCTTAAAGGTCAAATAGTTCTCGGCTATACTAAAACTCTTGATAAATATCAATAATAATTCTGCATCAGGCCACTTAACCTTAAAATAATCATAGTGGAACCAGTACATTAACTTCTTTGATATCTCAAATACTGCCATACCGAAATATGAAATATGAAAGATATTACAGTAGAGGATATTACTATAAAGATGAAAAGAATTCTTTTCCGAGGTAATCATATGACAATTATGCTTGACAATGAGAGATGTAGTAAATATTTTAAAAGCAGAAGCAAGATAAAGTTGTCTCTGGTTCGCACAGAAAATTCAGAGTATTTTACTAAGATTTAGTTGATCATCGACTCACTTTCTGATGCTATTGATAATCTTTGCAATCCAATATCACAAGACAAATACACGAAGATCACAGTCTCGATGACGAACTAAATATGTGTTATGTTAATAAAACAATATTTTCGCGTGGAAATTTTATTAAAATGTTAGAACCTGGTTCTCTCAACAGTGGTAAGATTAATTTATATTTGTTCTGTCATTACGATGAGAGTTACATAATAGCAAAAGCCGGGACTTTAAAAATATCTTGACAAGTGGCTGTGTGGAAGTCTGTGTGTGAAATAGCAGTAGTGAATATAAAGATGATTGTTTCATAGCCAACACTATTTTGTCTGACGAAGATGATGATTTCCTTGATAAGTCCTTGAGTTAGGTAATCGACTAAGAAATCGACGCTGTTGCCTAACAATTTTTTTTTTCATATTTGTTTTGCTAGCTCGGGGTCTATGGGTAAGTGTTGTCTGGTTGTCCTAGTACAAAATAGGGGTTTGGCTAAGATACCCCTTTAAATTCACTACTGAAGGGACGTAGAAGTATTTAACGACTTGTTAGTGACTTATTCTTCTTTTTATAATGAATTGTGAAGCTGCAATAGAAGAATAGAAACTGGGGGATATGCTTCCTTCGAACATTCACCTCGTGGATATGATATTTCTCCCCACTTTATTGTTCTGTATTTGAGAAAACTTTCAATATCGCATGAGTAGTCGTCTATATTGGTCACTCGTTGCAAGTCAAAAGTTCCTTTTAACACTTCTCTCTCTCTCTCTCTCTCTCTCTATCTATCTATCTATCTATCTATCTATATATATATATATATATATATATATATATATATATATATATATATATATATATATATATATACACACTCTCGTTGAATAATGTCGAGCTTTTGCTTGCAAACGTTTGCAAAAGCTGGAGATTATTCAACTCATTTCATATATTCAATATTAAATCATTACCTATTTGAGATTACTTTTATCGCATAGTTTTTATTTCAGTGGATTTATTTAGATAGAAGAACCTATAATTTTGTTCATTCTGACACACGATGTACCTTTCATTTCTTGTGCGTAAAAAATACTCCTAAACAAAGTTGAACTAGTATTAACTTTCAAAAGTAGATTATACTTTTCTTAGAAACTAAAGGTCAAAGAACAAACATCCTTCCGAATAAATAGAACACTGTATACTGACAAAATCATTTTTCAACACAGAATGTCCAATGAGCGTAATGTCGCATTGTTTGGTGCAGTACCCGCTAGAGTACAGTAGACCATCCATGTTTACGTGACCTAACATGTCACTTTCACGACTAAGCATTACATTGTTGCAATATTCATTTGAAAGAAGTATGTAGAAATGTATTTGTGACCGGATATTTGCAGTACTTGACTTGAAACAGTTGACTATAGAATATGTAAACAAATTTTTTAGTCGGAATTGCATCACATATTTACTGCGTAAATATGCAGTGCTTGGATTAACGTAGTTTTATTTGTTGTTCTTGTTCTTGTCTTGGGGTTTTAGCTATTTTTCATGCTATGATATGTTATATATGATATAACAAGTCCTTTGGTGGTGAATTGGCCATATTCAGACAGACGATACCATTTTTTCCACAATTCCTTTCCTGACTTGAATCGAAATATGGGCCGAGAAAAATGTTTATTGAAAACAAAAATTCCAGAAGGCGGATTTAAACAAGTTTTCCCACGATCACAGTCAATCAGAAAAGAGAATATTACCTAATAATTTCATGGGCTTATTTAGATCAGAATCACATAACGTGATATGTTCACATGTTATAATATCACAATTATGAAACTGCACACACTATTGGCAAAGTGTACCGACTATGTGATATATATATATATATATATATATATATATATATATATATATATATATATATATATATATATATATATATATAAAGTTCATTCTTGGATGGGGGTTGGCGGCAGAATCATAAATCCGTGACAATACTACACACACACACACACACACACACACACACACACACAAACACACACACAAATAAACATGCACCCGATCTTCTTTAATCAGACAAAGTACCTACATTTCATTCATTATGACCTATAGGTCAAGGCAGATTTGCCTGACATATGTTTGGCTATTATATTATTTTTGCTGGTCATATCGTCGCCGTCGCTTGTTAGTGTCTTGTATGTGCCCTATTATATTGTAGGAATTTATTATCTACCTCCCATAAAAAGAGCAGCTTACGCAAAAGTTTATCTTAGACGGACGACATTTCCCTACGGATATCATTCTGAAACGCACTTACTAAACAGCACAAAAGTTTCTGATGATTAAAAATTACGAAATTTATGTGCGTGAACTTACATTGCGTAGTGAAATGGGGACCGGATCTACAGTTATTACGTATTTCTGAATCATTGGACAGGTATTAAATTAAGTTCTTTCTTTGCATTTGCAACACGCACAGTGGAGACACGTTTGGCATACTCCCATGCTACTGTCATGTTCTGTGACTGAAATGTCTTTACATGTGGCAATTATGGAACTCTTGCATTAGTTAAACAGGCAGCTGATTAAAATGGGATGCATCCATATGCTGAGAAAATGATCCTGAATTAGCCAAGATACACTAACCTCACCAATTATTAAAATATGGAAAATTAATCTTGCCAGAGGAGGCAATACAGTTTCTGTAAGTGTAATAAATGAATTATAAAATATATAAATTTACAAAATAGCTATCGGATAGTTCTTTTTCTCCAATTTATCTTTGAGGTCCACCAAGCGAAAATGACTATTGATAAGATACATATGTAAAGTAAGACCAAGCTGTGTGTGTGTGTATCTATCTATCTATCTATCTATCTATCTATCTATATATATATATATATATATATATATATATATATATATATATATAGAGAGAGAGAGAGAGAGAGAGAGAGAGAGAGAGAGAGAGAGAGAGTTACGTATATGTAATTTAATTCCTTGTGTGTTAGTTTAAATTTCTTTTTTTATTTTATTTTTATTTCATTACATGTTATTGTAATGATAACTTTATTCACTGGATTTAACATTTTTCCAGACAAACCTGATAAATATGCAGTTCGTAGAAACATTGTATCTTTTGGTGAACTAGATTTCAGGGCCAGTTTAGCTCTGTTGTAAACAACTTTTTTTATTTTTTTATTATTGAATCTTATAATAAGATTCGTTCAGTACAATCGAATCCATACATGGCCTACGTGATAATTGACATATGATGTTACTACGTTTCTCGAAAGAAAGTGATCACGTGACCCTATCATGTGGTCCCTTTTGCGTTTCGGTTGGAATTAAAGTGACGTATCATAGTGTTTTTCTAGTCAGTCGTAAATCATACCTTCGGGCTCAAAGGTACTATTTTTGCTGTTGCCAGTTTGAGTTGAGTTTTTATTTAAAATAATTTATTTTCCCTGGAGACTTTATCTAGTGCTGATCAGAATTCTTGGACAAAGACATTTACTGAAAATTTTTCGGAATTCTAAAGCCGGAATATTATTTTGATGATTCAACAAGGAACTGTTCACACGACAACACAAAACAGCTTATAGAAGACGTCATCGCCTTCCATCTTGAAACTTCATCGGGATTCGAACTTTGATTCTATTAGAACTTTTTAGTGATAGGACTTATATTTTTAAATTCAAGGAATAATTTTTGGATTAGATTCACAAACCGTAAGTCCTTTTTCAAATTTTTACCTTGTTTTCTAGGGAAATTAATTATTAATTATTTTGTTAAATTTACTTCACTCTTTCCTTTGTTACTTTCGTACGAGCCTAGACACGTAACAATATATATATATATATATATATATATATATATATATATATATATAGAGAGAGAGAGAGAGAGAGAGAGAGAGAGAGAGAGAGAGAGAGACAGACAGACAGACAGACAGACAGACAGACAGAATTATAAATATACACCAAACAGAACGGAAAGTGCTATCCCTGGATTCTATGGAAGAATTCTTGATAATGTAGGCAGAATTAATATTTAATACCAACAATACTATCATACAGGTTAGGGAATAAATTCGTACTCTACGGAAGTTCAAACCCAGGTCCGCGGGTAAACGACACTCATCGCCATTCATGCACGCACCAGCCCATATTCCTTCACGACTACGCACGCATCATCAAAAAATGATGCGACTGAGTCTGTGTTATATGCACTAATGCGTAGCAGACACACTCGCATGACGACCCAATAATTAATTCTCATCTATCTACACAGTCATTCCGGATTCCTATGAAAGAACTCAAGGTATATAGGATTAATTATAGAGAATTATAAATATACATCTTTCCTCATAAAGCCAAGATTGTCATCTTCCAGACTAAGTAACTCTTAAGGATCAAAATATCATACTCAATGATCGTTGGAAAAGTAGACGTCTACCTAGTGAGTTCCTGGACGTTGTCTGTCATCTGTGTTGATGACATAAGTTTGAATAGCTTAGATTTTTAGAGGAGGAAGTTCATCTTTAGCACACATCATGGTTCCACCATCCAATAAAAGTAACCTGTTCTACGCCCATGCCAATGAACAAAGTAATTGTGCTCAGAAACGAACGATGGCACGGATTAAAATAATCTGAAATTCGAAATAAAACAAAGTTTTCGATCTTTAGTACTGACCTTTAGAAGAAACCTTTTAGCTGAATTTTCTTCTGTTAAACGGTCGCCATGATTCATTATCATCAACTGTAATTATATCCGCAATAAAATATGTTGCCTTTTATTTCTGCCCAACACTTACACACGACCTGGTATTGACTACTCGCGTAATAATCGGATCTGGGTTGCCTTGAAGATAATAACAGTATTACATAAAGAATACGAAAGGAATGTTATACAATGTCTGTATTACATAAAGGATACGAACGGACTGATACAGAATGCTCTAAAAATATCACTCGAGAAGTATTTAGATTTTAAGTTTTAAAATGAATGCCGCATTTATTTTTAAAGGTTTTCTATAATTTTAGGAACTTTATCATGCTGTTCAAAGGGTTGCAAATACAAAACAAACATATAATCAAAGCAAGTTACAATATGTTGCATCACGGTATGGTGTCACGACTTCATTAAGTAAAGAAAAAATATTATATTTCTTGGGTTATATGTCGATATGAAAATGTGTCAAAAATATCTGCTCATACACATTTGCACGCATATAGACACATAGAAGGAGAGACAAAAACAATTATTGATGGCAAGAATATACCCCTCTTGATTGAGAATTTCGCAAATTTAACTCTCACAGAAACTTTAAAACGGTTTGTACTTACTTCATCGTGACATTGTTCTTACTTCATCGTGACATTGCCCTAACTTAACTTGGCTGTAGTGATAAGGGCAAGATGTCATTCCTTGCCCGACGAAAGTCACAACCTTCGTGATAAAATCACACCTATAAAACGTAAACCATTTAAAACTTTACTACAAATATAAATTATATGGTTACATTAAATGCTGTAGAATATTTTTCTAAATCTGGTTATATTGTGTGTACACCTATATTTTGTAAATTCAAGCTTGAGATATAATTTTTGGCTTGCTCTGCCATAGGTCAAACAATTATGTACCGAATCAAGTTTTAGAATGTTACATAGCACGTGCCATTTGGTTCCACGCACATGGATATTCATTTTGTATAAATAGCAACGAGAGCGGAACTTCATTCACAGCCGAGGGTCAAAGAACAGACAAGTAGCACCACACAAGGTGAGTTACATTGTATTAAATGAATACAATCTATATATAAAGTTGTATTTTGGTAATTCGGACTCAATCGAGTCAATTTCGTGCTCTATAACAGACCTCACAGTTCTGATGTAAAGTATGATTTATACCTAAAAGACTATTGGTTTAATATCAAACATGACGTTTTCGTCCAGCCCTTACTCGATAAAACAATACAGTCCAGTTGTAATAACAATTGTCGAATTGAAGATAGAACTGACCATGAATACACAATAGCATTCATGTTGTAAAATTTGATACAGTTGTAATATTATTTATTACATGATTTGTACATAATGCATTTTCCTCAGATCAGATAATAACTTTATTTTGTGTGTGTGTTACACTATTAGTACATTTTGGTGTAGTCACTAGTTCATGCAATCATCCAAAAACACAGATATACAAATACTAACCCAGAAATTGTATGCAAAATGTGCTCCACACTGCAGATTATCAGTCGGGTAGAACGTTGTTAAAGAGAGCGCTATGTGATAAATATGTTGAGGGCTTTTATTTTGTACAAAACAATCAGGGAATCTGTAATTGAGTAATCATTAGAAAACACAACACAGAAGCAAACACGTGCCAGGAAATCATATGAAAAATGTGCTGCAGTTCCCATAACAGTCGGGCAGAAAGTTATTAAATTTGTAATGTCAAATAATTTGCAGAAGAAACTTAATTCAATGCATCCAAACGAATCTTAGAAAAATATCACGAACGTGAAAAACGAAGGCGTTATTTTCTTTCAAATCATTCCAAATATATCTAATGCAGAGCACGAAACCATTAAATTCTATTACGTTCTATATACTGCTGAAATTATACCTATACAGCACGAACCATTAAAGTATATTACGATCCATATACTGCTGAAATGATACTTCATACGGCACGAAACCATGAATTGTCTTATATTTGCAGAATCATGAAGCTAGTTTTGGTTTTTCTAGCCGTACTCCCGGTTGTTCTCTCCGGACCCGTGGATGGGAAGAGATTTATTGAGTTTCTCCACCGTATGTCAGTTATTCTTTTAGTTTGTTTTTGTTTTCTTTATTCGAGAAAAATATTTATGCGTTATTTTAAAAAATAAAAAATGTTGAATATCATGGGCCCCTGAATATAGGGGCAAGGGGGAGGGGTACTCCCCTGATTTCAACTCTAAACATGAATTTGCATACATCCATAAAACTTTATAGCTGACCACTACATATTTGCTCCCCTACCCCCCATTTAATTCTGCAGGCACCCCTGTTCAAATTAAATTTAATATTGATCGTCTAGTGCCATGCAGATTGTGGCTAAGTCAACTATTTGAATTAAGCAGGTCAGCTATTTCAATTAAGCAATTCCTCTCAGTGTCCCTCCATCTCTCTCTCTCTGTCCCTGTCTCTCTCATCAATCCGTAATGCCAAATTCTCATGAAAAACATAATTTTGTCGCGACTGAAGTTAAAAGCAAATGTTGATTCGTGCATATTAGCTTTGGGGACTTCAGTAGGATATCAATGGGTTCGAGATGCAGCTCGATTGAGTCGAACAATTAATACACGCGATCTGCATAGTATCGTTTTCTAGCATTTAGGGAACTGTACATGGATGCTTATATCGTTCCACCAGTCGTTCAGCATCCATTAAAATTATTCTTCTCCATGTAATTATTATGTTTATATACTTCTGATTACAAGCAATCGCTTATATCACTTGTTTTGACTGATACACTTTTTTCACCGATTGTTATCAAACATACCGTATTTATATACAGTCTTAACAGGAACAAAAGTCCGTGAAACATTTCCTATCTTAACAATAGAACATTTGTAAAAGCATACTTTGCTAAGAGAGGATTAGCATGTCAGTACAAAATTTATTCTGATGTATCGAAATATATCTTGCTGTTTTCTGTATATTGTTTACGCCATACTTCAATAACAATGCATATGCCGTCCATGTAATCGGAAAGATGACGTGATGAGATAAAGGTTTTGAACAGGAGAGACCTTTTGTCGGCTAAATGTTTCGAATAGTTTATACATGGCATTTAGCGTATATATTAAAGTCGAATGTTTCAGTTTTGGCTATGTGTATGTATGCACTCAATATAATCCTCAAATCTTCCCCAACATGTAGTTTAGAAGACACTTTATACCTGCAGCTGATGACATACTAAACAATTTTGTTTCTGTCAATTTTTTTGTCGCCTGTGCATATGTTAGATTCATCTTGTACTCTCTCTGCAGTCGATGGTCTAGTGAATCAGCTAAATACTATAGTCCACGGGGGTATGGGACATGATGCGTGTGTTACTGCCTGCCATGGGATCGCCGGCGCTCTGTCTTTCCTCTGTGATGCCGCTTGCACCACGTGAGTCACTTCATATTTTATTTAACATAAGGTCCACAAGGGACCGGCCATTTTATTTTTGGGGTGATGGTGGTATTGGTGGTGGCGTTATGACTCTGTGGTTTTAAACTATGTAACAGAAAATAAGAAACCAACACGTTTAGTAAAATCAACAAATAATATTTAATTCCCTAGAATAAAAAGTGAAAATTCAATGGACACAAGATTATGTAGTACATTCCAGATAATACTAAATGTCCTATCACAAGTCCGAAGATATAGAACATTCCGAACGAATTTTAATATTAAAAGTGGTGATGTAACAATAATCTTGAATGTGCCGAAGTGCCAACAGTTTTGAAGTATCACAAGGATATAATCCAGAATATCTTCAATGAATTCGCTATAATCCGAAAGTAGTGGTTTGGTCCGAAACATTAAGGAGCACTTTGTAATTCACATGAAGAACTTAAAGAACTGATGCCTATCAATTTATATCTGAACACAACTTAACCTCTAACCATAGATTCTCAAAGACTAATATGAAATTAATGACCAGTTGTTGCCCTTGACTCCTTTATATACAGACTGACCCCTGGCCTATGACGTATCAGAATCTCCAGGATGCGGTTCATTTCAAATATAATATTAGATCAAATTCGTAAACAAGGTCAGGACTTTAACTTAAATTCAACAAAAAAACATGACAACAGTCACGTATACAAAACCCTCAGCCATGGCAAACGTCAGATACGCAAAACCTCTACCCTCAATCGCGGACAAAGGTCAGACACACAATATAAATTAAATATACATACCAATGGATTCTCCTCATACAGTATTTCATTTGTCCAAAGCTTACTAAATTGGCGCTTACATCTAACAGACCTTCTTTCCCGTACAGAAAATGTTCATTAAATTGGTTAATCCAGACAAATTACATATTCTTCTTATCATTGGACATATCAAGGCGTCGGATAAAATTTAAACTGACACGCGAAACCCGTACAGATCAGCTTAATGCATCGACCTATCAATGTCTTGTTCTTAACATATTAGTGAAAACCTTTTACTCTCATCTCACTGAAATATATTCGATAAAAGTGGAGATTACAATACACAATTAGATGCAAACACGAACATATATATATTATACATAAGTATACAAGATTGTGCATACACACACAAATACTGCACACGCATACATTATTCAAAGGTAGGATACAGACATAAAACAAATAAATGAGCCAAAACCCTTACAAGTAAACTCAAAATCAATAAAATAAGTTGTTTAATGTTACGCTTTAAAGTCTGTGGAGCATTAGGTTATGTTGGTACATTACCCCAACCCAGCAATGTTCACCGAATCAATATGCGCAAATTCATTACTTTGATAAAAACACAATGAGAAGCATTATATGCACAGTCTAAATTCATAATTTAGTATAACTGATATAATTATTGTAAAATATCATGACTTATTTGTAGTAATGTAGCAATTAAATTACGTGGCAACAAGATGGAGAAACAAGTCCAAGATAATCGATGGTTTCTGCCTTAACTCATATATAATAAAAGCCAATCCACGTCTTTGAGTAGATATAAAGAAATATTTCACGGGTGAAGGGAAGACTGTTTGTATTGTTAGCCACTCGTGAAATACTACCTTATATCTACTCAAACAAAACGTAGATATACTATTTTTCCTTTCACATATCAATTCAAAACAATTCTTTTATTTTCAGGGCCCTTGCCGCCATTCCAAATATTCCAACAGCCTAAAAGTGATGTCACCATTAGATATTAGATAGACACCGGAAATGTAAATAACTTTAAATAATTTGCGGTATCTATTATATTACCGGATTCACGCATGCGTCCTGACAAAATGACCTCAGACGTACTCTACGTATATGCCTTATTCATGGAAAGTAATTCCTGTAGACTAGAATGTTGAATATTTTTTTAATTTTACATGCAGATTTTATTCTCCCCAGATTAATGAAGGTTTTAACTAAACATGATCAAATAATGTGATCAATTTGACTTAGTATCGGGATCTCTGACGTAATGTAGATTTGACAGACACCGATATGAGGTCAGTTGACCTTTCAATTCACCAATCAGAAAACAGCTAAAGACGTCGTTGAGAATCATATTGGTAACAATACAAGATGGCGATTTAGTGTTGAGGCAATCAGACTAAACTGTCTTGTCCAATGACACTCAACAGTAGCTGCTCCTGGTTGGTCCTATGTTGGGATTGGAACCCGCTCTCTTTCGGTCGTGAATACGTCACGATAACCACTGGGCCACTGCGGCTCCTCTGAAACGTGTGTGCGTGTATTTATCGGACAGACTATATAGTCAAGGTAATTTGATCTTGCTAATAAAAATTGATACTGGACCAGGAATTCCGAAGATCACAGAAGACCATCCTTTGTCGAAGACTGTCAGACCAACTTATTCAAATTAGATTTCAAATTTAAAATACAGATACTTAAATTTATTTGAATCAAAATTACATAGCAAAAATTAATAATTCCAAAACAATCCTTGTATAGCTTATTTCTACATTTGTTTAAATATGAATTTTTGAACTATGCAATTAGTTCAAACTAACACACCGTACTATCAATCGATTTATATAATAAACTCCGTGTTTTGATTTAAAAGGTAATACAAAGTTCGCAAGATTTTTTTTATTTATTCAAGAAAAAATAGAACTGAATAAATGTTGTTAAATATTTCTTAGAAGACAATACCAGATCGTATGGAGTTTATGAAAGAAATGTCGCATTTTTCCACGATGACGCTAACTTCATTATGCTAATAATTAAATGAATTTAATTACTAAACTAAGAAATCTCTGAGATTTTTGATCCAAAAAGAAGCTCTTAAACTAAATATGGACGGATGGAGTAATTAATAGAGAAGTGGATATAAGTATATTTATACAGGCTTATATATATATATATATATATATATATATATATATATATATATATATATATATATATATATATATACACACACACACAGACTTGCGGGCATCTAGACAGAGAGACCTATCATTTGAAATAGATACGAATAAATATTTAAATATTTCTTAGGAGATACTTTCAGATAGCAGGGGATTTATCAATAAAATGTCATATTTGTTAATTTTATTCTGTTAGTAATTAAATGAATTAATTATTGAACTATGAAATCTCTAAGATCTTCGATCAAAAAAGAAAATTCTTAAACCGAATATGTAGAGGAGCGATGTATGTATATTTATGTAGATTGGTATATACGGACACGCATGCGTTCATCAAGACAGAGACTGATCATCTCTTCAAACTTTGGTAAACTCACCGAAGTTAAATAAATTCAATGCGGTTCAAGATTAACGCTCAGTGACTTCTCCAATCCAAAGGAAAAGTTACAAACACCTGAGAAATTGAGGCCCTACCTTGTCTCAAATTTCAAATAAATGTTTTATTTTACAATATGATAGCTAATTTGAGGACGCAGAGTTCAGTAGCATGAAAACAGAACATCTTTTATGCTTATTCCTTTAATTTTCAGATAGACGGATATCATTGACTGCATTACGGACAGCATTTATCCCTTCCGCCAGTAAAAGTAGTTCTCTAAATCTGATGACTTTTCAAGAGGAAATAAAGATAATAAAGCGCAAAACTTTGTTGTAGCTTTAATATTAAGACTGTAACGATATTCGCTATTTCCCTTTACTTCCTCTCTCATATGCGTTTCTTCCTTTCATGGGCAGCAAATTTTCCATTGTGGGGGTAAAGCCAAATTGTAAGGGATATGTATTGGATAATGGATTTTCAAACTCAAAATAATCAAAATTGGTGAGGCAACTGCCCACTCAGCCACGGACGCCATGTTTCCTTTCTTATTATCCTTTCTCCTCTTGTCTCCGTCTTCATACTGACTTTACTCTTTTTCTCTCATCTGCCTGACGTACAATTACCACAAATGTTACATTTTATAGTAAATATGTTATTTATCTTCTTTACTATTCTGCTTTTCCGTGTTAATGTTCCCCCACGGTCAGACATACATATATACATACTTTTATTGATTGATGGATGATAATAATTCTATCCCTAATTTCTAAACTCTTTGTAGATGACATGTCTACACTAATGAAAATTCCACTGGACAACAACATTAGGGTTCATTCGGATAATCATATGCCTATCATTAGGACTGTAACATACAAGGGGTATAAGAGAACTTAAGAATAGAGGGAAGGTAGTAATGTGGGGACGTATGTGGTTTAAGGGAATTGATTGATTGATTAAGTGATTGATTGATTCTATTTTTACGGCGCATCAGCACTGTTAGGCTATTTAGCGCCATACAAAAGGTTATATGTATGATCATTTAAAAATGATAAAAGGTTTCACATCAACCAGCGATATCAAACCAAATGGTTGAAAGTAAAATGATAAGATGGTAAGGGTAATATATACGCTTTCTGATCAACAGGGAATGTAAATGGTGTATGTTAATAAAGACAGATGAAAAGTTATTAGAAATAAGGGACGGTATAGACATTACATAAAAATGTTCAAGGTGATGGCATAATAGTTATAGCTTAGAATAAATGTTTTACTTCTTTCAGGAATTCTATAATACAAGTGACGTTTATTGTATCAAAAAGTCCCTTCATGTTATGCACATTGTAGTACTAATCGCGCGTAGGCTGAATTCCAAAATAGAATTAAAATGTATGAGGTCAAACCAGAGTTAACATCACGCCGTTAATCATAGGTTCAATATTGTGGACATGTATTTGGCCTAGAGGGAATTTAACATTACTCCCTAGGTTAAAGATCATAGGCCATCATGGGGTCCATTCGAAATATACACTCCATACTTATAATTCAATACTTAAACTATACCAATGACATGTCGTGGGATTGACGAACACCCACATTTGCTATTCAACGCTATACATTTAATGTCCATCACCACACACTTTACTATCTTGCACCCCAATATCCAACTAAAAAAGATCTCTTCATCTTGTTCATCTCTTTCTTCATTACCACGCACACCAGTTCTTTTCTTGTCTGCAACCAAATCATTTGCCTGTTGAGATGTTTGATAGGGTAGTAATGCCTCGTCCGTTTCAAGAAACGCTCTGTTCTCTCGAACAAGGCTATAGTTTATATAGCTTGCATATCCAGCAGTAATGGCTATTTATTCTTCTTATTTGACGAGCCGACGAGAAATACTAGAAACATGATAGTGATGGTCAAGATTCCTAAAGATTAGTGACGCGAACATAAAGCAAACCATGTATAGGTGTTGTACACAAAGCGGGCAGAATATAATGTAGGAGGAATACTGCGGACTTTATAGAAGCAATCTATCAAAATTTTGGTTTTGGTTTAGTTGTGAATAAACGTATATAAAATCATGGAAAAAGAAAACAAACCCACAATACTTTGACAATAGTTGACTAATATGTCTGTTTCTAAAATATTTGGATGGCCCTGATATTCAGAACTTCTAGACGTCACTTTTCTGGCTACACAGCACGGACGTCTCACTGCGGAAGACAAAAATGAGAATCATCTTCATGCAGTTACCAATGTTAGCGCCATCATCTATTCTGTTCAGCTTCCATTTATATTCCTCACTTCCTCATCCATCATTTCTCTGACCAGCTGCTTGGCGTATCAGAAGGCTGCAATTTCACTCTAGAGATAACGCGTATAATGGTAAACTCTTTCATGCGACACAGGAGATAGCTCGATTCAACAAATGCATGGCATAAATAATAGAAACAAAAGGGAAGATTGGGACTAGTCTTTTCATCTTCATGCACAATAAACAAAAGAAATGTTAATTATGAACATATTTACAAACCTGAGAACTTTGTGGAGTAAGACTAGGCTTCAAATCATATAGGAGAGTGTCAATTTCCATCGAGGGACACTACGTTTTTGAACTAAAGAAAATATATATCCATGATCTTCACATATTCACATTTCTATTTTGGTATCAGTTCCGGAAAAATTACTTCTAAATAAAGTCGGTAAATTGTAAAGGGTGTTGAAGACAGCGTTGATAAACAAAATGCACAAAAACTATTGAATCTGATATTTATTTAGTGGATACATAATTTTTTCTCATAAAGTCGATGACTGAGTTTTCCAGAGGAAATAATCCAAAGCATTCTTTCAGCCAAGCAGGAAGTAATTGTTATTCTGATCAATGCAATCCTCGGTTTGTCTCTCCATTTCAACCGCTGTAGGATCGAAGGTGGTCACGCACAACACGGGATAAAATTTTACCTATCGGGATTCTTACATCATCGTCATCGTCGCTTTCATGGCAAGCAGATCGACTTCTGATTTGGAACAGTCGCAAATATCCACGTGAATCATTTTCATTTAGTAACAGAAAACGTCCAAATCTCTGTCCTCTTTCTTTTATTATCGTCTGATCATGTCTGTGAGGTCTAATGTGTTTATTTGCATCTTTTTATGCTTTGTTTTTGTTGAGTAGAAATCAATGCTTTCTAATGTAACATATAAGTTCGTCTTGGCAGCCAAGGAGTTATTGTTATGTCTGAATGAAAACTTTATTTCCTGCTTTTAAGAACGCTTGTTTAACACCTTGACGTTAAATAAATATATTTTGGAGAAAATTGTTTAAATTCCCCTTGTTTCAAAGTCACGAAAGGTCTATTTAATACATATTCTAAACCATATCTTCGATGTCCAGCTACTCCTCTGTTCACAGGATTCATTTTACAAATTCCGAGGAGAATAGTTTTCGAAAATAGTTTAATGGTGACTTTTGTGCAGAAAATATACTATTTTGTCACAGATCTACTTTTATACAAATTTACAGGCGACAAGATAATGGAGATCCACAAATTCTCTACCGAGGCCCCTTCCCAATGAGCTTTGTGGTCTAACTTTACCAATTGACCTGATGTTTAACGGTTCTTTCTTTTTGTCTGGTTTTCAAAATTGCAAAGAATTGTTTAAACACCGTCATTTCGTTTTGAAGTGTCTCTTTCTTTTGTGTACATTTGATGTTACAGTTGCCTACAAGTTTTGACCATAGGTGATAACACATCGAAGTATTAGGGTCTGTTGTGGTGTAAAATAATTCCACCTACGTTCTTGTACGGTCCTATGAAAACATTCCACCCCTTTGAATTTAATTCCAGGTGTCTTTTTCAATTCCTTTTGAAAGGCTTTTTTTTTACGAAATTCGTTGCTTTTGCTTGTTTACCATCGCAACGGATATCAATCGCTTTATTTAAGGATCTTAGTTTAGAAGTCAGAGAATCAACCCAAGCCAATTTTAAAAACACACCAATATCACAAAGCAAATATTTGTAATCTCGAATGTACGGAGATAAATCGGCTTTAAATTGATGTTTGATTCCTGCTACTTTCTGTCACGCATGAGCAGAGTTGGAGTAAATGCTAGATAAAAGCGTTTCCATTATTGTTGTCGTCTCTCAGTAAGTCACCCATTGCTCGATGCACCTTATGTTCTTGTGGTGTATTGGGATTGGGATTCTTGTCTGGTACGACGATCATTGGGAGTAGGCAATGAAGTTTCCACGAAAGTCATTGGCTTCTTGATCACTTTTTCTTGACTTCTCTTTTCAATATTATCTCTTCTTACCTTTTTTTTCTCTTCTGCTGCTGTTTTGCGTTAACATCATCGTTTAGTTCCAGGCTTTCATATGTTTTCCTTTCGGAGTAGGGCAGTGGTAAACAAAGTTGTGTTACTGAACAGGAGGAGCAGAGTTCGAAAGACTGATATTGTTGATTTATCTGTTTCCATTCCTGTATCCATGATAATTTTATGACCTGCTAGTACTTTTTGTTTTTCCTTCTGTTTTTATTCTTGAAATATCTTAGATCCAGTTTACAATTCTCGTTTAAAGGTTTCTAGCGAAACAGCCGAAGACGTTGCAATAATTGTTCAGATGGATGCTTTTTTCTGTTTCTAACATTTCTGTTCGATCCATCAAAGATTGTAACTATTGTTGTTAGTATGACATCTCACTGAGACTTGCATTAGGAGGTACGTGCGGTATCCGCTGTTTGCATTAGTGGTGAAATTCCATCCCATGTTTGTAACTAACAAAAGTTAACTTTCGAATTTCAGAAAGACGCAATGGTACAGGTTTGATGTCCTTCCAGAAATGTCTGTCCCTTGTATCTTTATCTTAACAATCAACATAAAAGAGACTCAGCAACCAAGCGCCTAACAAAAGAACAACCACATTTAATAACGGTGAAATAGGCAGGAAAGGAATCCTTCTTATTGAACGTCCATTTTTATGTAGACTGATCATTAGAATTTCTTTATAATGTTTGTGTTTTTATTTGAACTTACCGTCCTTTCAAGAAGTACAAACAAAATTCACCCACTGTATCGATGGGTTCTTTAGGTGTTTTCTTGAATGATTTATATTCTCATCTGAACATAGGGGCTTGCTAATTAATGCTCCTTGATCCAAGTTTTGAGCTGAACCAGAAGAGAAATACTTTTCTTCCTTTTTTAAAGGTCTCTTTGGATGTTGAAGATGGTGTGAACTTATAGACGGCTTTGTTTCGAGGGAAGTTGAATTGAACCTTATCTAACTCTACTTTTATTACTGGAATTCGTCTCCACGGAGTACCAATTTCACTTTAGGTTCTACTGGCTTTCTCATAGACTAAAGCATGACAGTTCTTATTTGGACAAAATCCAGCAAACTTTGAAACACACATGTTCTGTCTTGCACTTTTGTCTCAACGCTTGTCACCTTTTTTGGCTCAGGAGCAGTCTCTATACAAAATTTTAAGAAGTCATCGCTGGAAAATAAGTTTCTATATATATATGGGTTTCCTTTCCTTCATCACATTACTTTACTTTTCCGTTCCTTCGTCAAATGTCTTTGTTTTCAATCGTATTTAGCTGATATAATCCATATAGAAAGAGGAGTAAAAGAACAAAGGAGCGACGGTCACCGATCGAGCATCTAGATGCAGAACCACTCCTTCTGGAACATAGTTTATAACTTCAACTCACTGGGACTCACTTCTTCAGCTGTTTGTCGTTTGGATTTCGGTTTTATTTTCAAGATTCGGCATTAGGTTTACATTGTAGAAGTAAACGAATAATAGCACGACCAAGAGTACGACTTCCACCTGGTTATAAGATTGTTTGTTCTTTGGTTTATGTTTCGATTCTTGGTTAGCTAATTGCTTTAAAGCATCCCAAAACATTGCGTAATGAGGTATGGAAATGGTCCTTGTAATAATTGACGTGCTGTCAAAGTAAACCATTGCAACACTTTGTTCAGACTAGCTTCTAATGAATGCGAACGCGCTTGTGCCTTTTTATTGGAACTGATGGCATACAGTATACGATTCCATTTAGAAGGAGAAATGAGATAAATACTGTCAGAAAGGAAACTGTGAATGTTTTTGTAGGTTTGTTTTTAGGCAAACAAAAGCAAAAAGCATCTCCATCCTAGTACCAATCGTAATACTAAATCAGTACAAAATCGATGCGTAAATCCGCATATGTTGAAATAAACGTTTAGTACTGTAACCAATGCTGGCATTAAGTTGATGTAATATTTGTTTCACGAAAACGAATAGCTTCTATGTTTTCTTCCAAAATGTCATCGAAGATGGCAAGATGTACCTGACGAGACGATCCCATCGTTTGAGATATGTGTCAGCCCAGCACATATTGGCAGATTTTGCTTTTGTTTTTATCACTTGTTACAGTAATGAGCATGTTACAGGACGGCGAAGATACAATACTTCCCAATACACTATATAGGTGATCTGTTCTTTCAGAAATCAATTTGAGAACGCAGGATGCCGCCCTCCTTCTCAAACTCTGTGGTATGCACCGTATATATTTAATTTTTCATGGTGCAACAAAATAAAATTTTGAAGAAAGAAAAAATGTTGTCTTTCCTTTCATCGGTCACACGCGACGTTTTTGACATCTCTTGTTTCCAGGTGTCGAATACAGTTCAGTTCTAGACAAGTTGATCCGTCCAGTCATACATAGGTTTGTGGATCTAACTTTCCACAAAAGCTTCTTGGTAAGCATGTAGAGTAGATAAAATATGACAAAATGCATTCTTTAGATGGTTATAGAATAGGTAATGATGCAATCAATGTCTGTAGATGCAGACATCCACGAGTACGATCATAACAGCGACAATGAATACTTCTTTTAAGTCGTCTTGGAGTAACCACGCGAAGTGCACAGCACCCGCTATAATTTTGCATTTCCAATGGGGCATACAAATTGCACACGAGATTGTCATAGACTAAATCTAACGCAGGTCGTTGTGAAACGTCTACACGGCTGGAGGCGGAAGCTCTCGTGACAGTCTTCTGCCCAATTGCATGAGGGGTTTCAACCGGATAGCGTGGGGGGTTGGTTTCATTATTCAACGCTGCTATGACCGACCGAGCCTGCGTCACAAATTCATTGCGAGTCCGCTTTCGACGATTCACAAACAATTCATGCGCATGTGAACGTTGAATGGACTAACAAAGACTTTATCACGATGCATGCTAAAATGGTTCCGGGAAACTCTTTCTTTGAGTTCTCGCGCAGAAGCTGTGGCAATGTAAGTGGCAAACGTGCGTTGATGCGTTGGAAAGCGTATGCAACACTTACTGAAACTTTGGACGTAAATGGTTTCGTTGTATCTTCTAGACACATGTGCGTACTTGTAATCGATCATGCTGGAGAAACAAAAGATCAGCCTGGTGTACTTTGTTGGCGTGTCCTCACATCAAACCGTCGGTGGAAAATTTTCCTTGGCGCAGGTATGTAAATCTGTCACAACGCAAGCCACGCAAGTGGGTCACTTTTGCCGTGTTCGTTAACCACTTGGATAAAGCCACAATGGCAGCAGGCCATTATGTATGGCGTGCTGGATGGAATGTGTACCACTTAATGCCATCTCAAATAATGTAATGCCATCTCAAATAACAAATAATGTAATGGGGCTTCATGCCCCATATGAAGCGAGCCGCTTCTAACAATGTTACCATGTGACAATTTTAACACGGAATCTATCCTTGTCACATACGTTGGTGTGAACTACTTCTAATAATGATATCGTTTAATCGTAATGTTAAAACTATGAACAATTTTAATTTTAACATATGATTTCTCGTATGAACCCCAAGTGGCTCGCCTATGTAAATAACTAAATCTGCCACACCCCAAGCACGCTAAAGCGACCACGTGGGTAACTTTTGCCGTACTCGCTAATCACAAGGATATAGCCACTAGGCAGCAGGTCATTATGCATGGCGTGTTGGATAGAATGTGTAGCATTGGAAGCCAACTCGAACAATGTAGCAATATAGCCCCATTTGAGGTCAGTCACTTCTAACAACGTTTCCTTTAATTTCTCCGTATCCCACACGTTGCTGTGAACCACTTCTAATAATGTTGTCATTTAATCTTAATGTTAAAACTATGACCAAGTGGCTCAACCGTGTAAAGAAATGTTAATTCTCTTAAGACCCCTTAGAGGTTCAGATAATTATTTACGGGTGCATAAACTATGTGTTTGATGCTGGTCATAGGTGCTGCATTCCAATGTTACTCAAATGACTCAGTCGGAATGTGCTCGGCCTTTCCCATCTGGCAGAGAAAGAAGACTAGCATGTAAATCTTTGTCATCGAGAACTTTATTATGAACTACCTTCGTTCCCATGGAACAACATGGAGGCGGAAAGAGACAAAGTCACAATCGGAGCATTCTCAGCCTTTCATGTTGTGATATGTGGTGTACTCAGCCAGAAGTGGATCACTAAACGCATAAAATTCCATGCATTCTTAGTTCAGTGAAGAGGATTTTTAATGGAAGAATAAACTAGTCAGAAGTAGCATGGACACCGACCCTTACCCAGCTTCTATCGCGAATCGTGTGCATGTAGGTTTGAGACTAAATCAAAGTTGTATAGTGTTCCATTTTATGGCCAATCATGACGAGCACAAAACTAAACTTTACGAAGCCAGACACAATGTTTTTAAAGTCTAACGTGAAGAGGGAAATTAGTCACGGTATTACCAGATCAATAACCAAGTATTCTCTGCAACGACTTGGATTCAAAACCTTCACCATTATTATATTTTCCAAGAATAATTATATAAATATTTGTTTATTGATGTTGCCATCATTACTGCCTTCAACGGAATCATGGACGAAAATCCTCTTGTATTGCATTTTGAACGTGTCCAAGAAAAAAGTCATCAGAGATGACCCCGCGCTGTGTTACAGAGCATTTTGAACCAACCTTCGCCAAGACAAATTAATTAAAGTTACTTGATTCTGTTTAAAGACAAGGACAATTAAGAATTTCGCACGAGGATTATGTAGGAGAATATGCTTTCACTCCATACCGAGGCAGCGACAAGCAACATTTCCACCTTTTAAAATCAAGTCATCTCTGTGTCGAACTTCATTATATACGGCCCCAATGAACATTGTGAACGTGAACTTACATACAGAATTTAATAATATCTAGAATGCAACAATCTGAGAGAAGTGATGTTAGATTATTAAAACATTGAACACGAAGCCATGTAGATAGCCGAGAGTGATGTTTTCCATCCAGAACAGAAGTCACATACACGAAATTGAGGAATAGAAGAGAAAAACAATCATTATGACATGATGACAGAATAAGAATAATATTTGGTCTCCTTATTTTTGTTCGTTCTTTGGCTTTAAAATGTTACAGATTATTTCCGCTAGAAAATTCTATCATCGAATTAATGAGTAGAAATGACGTATCCACTAAATTCAGTAATGTGAGATTATAAAGATCAGATTCAATAGTTTGTGGTTGTAATTTCGTTACCAAATCATTCTTGGACTCTCACTAGAATATGCATTGATTTTATTTGGAAATGATTTCTCTATAAATTATGCCAAAATAGAATTGTGCATTTATGTATTTTCTTTCGTTCAAAAGAGTAGTGTCCCTCGATGGAAAATAAACATTTTACTAGATCATTGGAAGTCTCGTTATGTGAAGAAAATATATCTTTTGACAGACTCTTTCGCTTTGTCGATCTTTGATATTTTCAAAGGATATTATGTAATAAGCATGGTAAATTTGCAATTTATTCAAATTTTGCTGCCTTCACCCTGGCGTCACTTTCAATAACTTTTTCAACGTGTATAGTCTTCAAAGAATTGCACACAATTCTTTAGAGGACTATAAATATAATTTTTTTTTTCTTTATTTGGAAAAGTACACATTATGAAGTTTGATCCGACCTTCATTAAGTAGACAATATGAGATTTGATCCGACCTTCAGCAAATAGATATTATGAGGTTTGATCCGAATTTCAGTAAGACTTTCTATATGTGGACAATGGGAGCGTGTAGAATAATACAGAATAATCAGAAACAAAAGAAGAAAAAATAAAGCCGAAGCGAAAAAGAGAAGGCAATTAACATTTTTATTTATAGTACGTGAGAAAGATGAGAGAAGAATAAGAATGAGATAAGTGATGTAGAAGAGACAGAGAAGAAGGAAGATAAGAAAGGAAGCATGGTGTCAGCGGTAGTGTATGTATACCTTTGATTTTGGCGGAAGAAAATTCGTGCGGGCGCCCATGAACGGAAGAAAGGGATATGAGAAAGGAAGAAAAAGGGAAATATGGATTATCTAGACAATCATGATATTTCAACTAATACAAGGTTTCTTGCTATATTATTTTTATTTTCTCTTGTAAAGTCAACAGATTTAGGAAACTTTTACTGACAGAGCGGACAAATTCAGTCGGTAAAACAATCACAGATATCAGTCTGTCTGAAAATTAAAGGAAGAAATCATGTTCTATTTTCATGCCACGCAACTATCGCAATGGAATTAGCTGTCTTTTTTTAATATACACTATCAACTTTAAATCTGATTCAAGGCAGGGCCTCCATTTGTCAGGTGTTTGAATTTTGTACTTTGAATTCGAGAAGCGACTTTGTATTTATCGTGAAAAACTTTAAATTTGTGTAATTTCGATCAGATTATGAAAGTATGATAAAGATATATCTCTGTCTAGATGTATGTGTGTCGGTCCGTATATAGCAAGCTACATAAATACACATACCACCACTCCTTCATTAATTCGTTTATCCGTGCATACTCGGTTTAAGAACCTTTTTTCGATTTAAGATCTGTATGATATTTTTAGTTCAATAATTAAGTCGTTAATTACTAACATAATAAAGTTAGCTTTCATGGTCGCAAATATGTCATTTCATTCATAAACTATGTATGATCTAAAAGTACCTCCTAAAAATATTTATTCGATTCTATTTTTTGTTGAATAAGTCGAAAATCTTGTTAACTTTGTATAGTCGATTGTCTCATAGCAAACAATTTATTATATGAATCGACTGAAAGTAGATAGTGTTTGTTTCTACTAATTGCATAGCTTAAAATTCATATTTTAAAGAAATAAAGAAATATACCGTAGAAAGATTGATTAGAAAATTTTAGATTTCCATTTTAGCCACGTAACTGTGGTTCGATATAACTTAAACATTAAGTATCAATTTTATTAAACTCGAGATCTATGTTTGTCTGACAGGCGTCGATAAAGGGTTTTTTCCTAGTGACCTTTGGTATTCCTGGTCCACTTATATTTAACAACCGAAAGGGTGCGGATTCGAATCCAACCATAGGATCAGCCTTGGTCAGCCACCGTGTCCTTGGGCAAGGCACTTTACTGAAATTTCCTAAATAACACTAAATAACCTACTTGTTCCGTTAATGCACCAAACCAAGCCAAACCAAACCAAGCACATTTCGGGTTTGGAAGGTTTATGGTTAGTCACACTATCACAATATGATTCTGAGCGAAGTATTCCCTGTATTTTGATTGGTGAAGTGAAAAGTCAACAGGTCCTGGCCTCATATCGGTGTCCGTCAAATGTATGTTGTGTCAGAAATCTCTGGTTAGATCACACGTCTGAATTTATTTGATCATATTATTTAAATCCTTATCTATCTAGTGAGAATAAATTATACCTACATCTAAAACAAATATTAAATGTTTATTTTGCAGCGTTTCTCCCCATCAAGAATTACTTTATGTGAATAAGACGTGTAAAAAAGAGTAAGACTGAGGTCATATTATTGGGACGCATGCGTGAATCCGGTAATATAATAGATACCGCAAATTATTGAAAGTTATTTACATTTCCTTCGGCTGTGTCAAATATCTGACATCACGTTTATACGGCGGCAAGAGCCCTGCAAATAAAAGCGTAGATTTGCTATTTATATATGAGAATAAAATGATATAGAGACTATGCGTTTTGGAGTAAATATAAAGAAATATTTCCCGAGTTAAGTTGAAACACTGTATTGTCATGAGTGGCTAACAATACCAACTTTTGCCATTTCATAAGTGAAATATTTCCTTATCGGCTTATAAAATGTGAATTTTCTTTCTTTATATATTTGCTGAGGCAAAAACGTTCGTTTGCGATGGATTTGTTTCTCCATTTTGTTGCCATGTAATTTAATGGCTGCATTGCTTCGTGAATAAAAAGTCATGACATTTGACAATTTTAGGACAGCAATCTGTTTACAAATTTAGATTGTGCATATAATGTTTCAAATTGTGTCTTTAGTCAAATTAATGAATGAAGCGATTTTTATTTTCGTATTCATTTCTTGCGCATATTGATAAAGTGAATATTGCTGGGGAGCGGGTGGTGTACAAACATGACTGAACGCTCCAACCGACTTTAGAGCTGAGTGTCAATAAACAATAGTGAGATTATTTGTAAGGATTTTGCATTCTAAAAGTGGGCTATGTCTGTATCCTACCTCTTGCATACCTATGAATAACGTGTGTGTGCGTGTGTGAGAGATTGTTTACATCAAATGGAATATATTAATTTCCACTTTTATCTAATATGAGTTGTTTGCTTCGGTGAAATGAGTGCTAAAAGGGTTTTCGCTAATATGTTAAAAGCCAGGTATGGAGTGTTTAATACACCAAGTTGATCTGTAGGGTTAGAAGTGTCGGTCTGTTTAAATTTTATCAGATTCCTTAATATGCCCAATACATCTAGAATATGTAGTTTGTTTGGGTAAACCAATTTACATAAACATTTTCTGTATTGAAAGGGGTGATCTGTTAGATGTGCACGCCAACTTAGTACTCGCTGACACATGAGGAGAGTTCATTCTTATGTATGTTTAATTTATATTTTATGCTTCACCTTCGTCCGCGATTGAGAATAGAGTTTTTGTGTACCTGACATTTGTCGTGGTTGGGGATTTTGTCTACCTTATTGTTATCATGTTGTTTACTCTAATTTAATTTCAAAAACTGACACTGTTTATGTTGAATTAATTAGCCATTTGAAATGACTTACATCCAGGGCATTCTGTTGCGTCATAGGTTAGGTGTCTGTATATAATGGAGTCTAGGTAAACACTTATTGATTCCTATTTCATATCAGTCTTTTGAAGTCTATAATCAGAGTTTTTAGTTGTATTCATATATAATTTGAGATGAATTATTTATTTAAATTATTCATTTAATTATATAGTGCTAATCAACTTTTTGTACTCAAGCACCACTTAAGGATTATCGTGAATTCATCCAAAGACATTTCGGATCATATCATCTTGATGCAACAAGACTATTGTTGCGTCAGTACATTCAAAACTATTGTTACGTCATCACATTTACTATTGAAATCGATTCGGATTATTCTATACTTCTAGACGTGTCATAGAACATTTAGAATAATTTGCGTTTAATTCACAATACTGTAAGTGTCTTTTGAATTTCCCCTTTGTCTTCTAGAGAAATAAACATTATTTGTTGATCTTTGGAAACTTGTTTCATCGCATCTTTGTTGTTACATAGTTTAAGACCATAGACTCGTGATCTCTTCCCGGATCTGAATATATTTTTTTAAAAATCAAAGATATTAAAAATTATTTTTAAAACTTAAATTTACTTTGCTTTGAAATTTTTTTTCTTGAAAATGATTTTAATTTCACACATTTGAGAAATCTTGAGTGAAACCAGCAAGCATTCACAATGTCATATAAAGTGGGGAACTTTGTTTTAAGTCCTACCCAGGAAGGGTTAGAGACTACGAAAAATCCTATAAAAATAAAAAGAATTGCAAAGTTGGTGTATCAGTTCAAGATTCATTAGGGTTTTAGTCCTTTTGAAATAGTTTCTGAAAATACTGTCCGTGGACCACTGAGGTTAGAAAGAGAAACTTCTTTCAAATGAACGTTCCAAGATCACTCTTCTTCCCTATGTCTCTGATTTTAAATATAAGTGATCAAAGGCAACAAGAATTAATTTTGACACTACAGAGTCTAAAATGAAATTATGGTATGACAAATATAAATGCAAGGAGTTTTCAGCCAGACGACAGAGTTCTGGCTATCTTTCCAACACCTCAAAATCCTCATCGGTCCAAATTTTATGGTCATTATACAATTGGAAAGAAAGTAAATTATTTAAATTACATCATTAACACTCTGGGAGGCGTATACATAAATGACATTGTGATGTAAATTCTACACCTGTGAAACAACACTCTTACATGATGAATCATTTCAAGCAGGAATGTTTGAATAAAGAAATTCAATATCTGCTGGAGAATGATTTCAAGCAAAAATTCGTATAGTAACATTGTATTCATGTGCCTAAACCAGATAATACATTCCGCATGTGTGGTTACTATAGAAACTTCAACAGTGTCGCTAAAACTGATTCATTTCCAAAGCACTGACACAATTGGAAATGCAAAAGATATCAGCAACTTTGACCTTTTTGAAACAATTCTGGCAAATTCCACTCACGGAAGGAGCAAAAGAAGGGACACTATCAATATAAAGCAATTCCGTTTAGTAAAATTCTCTGTCAAAAAATAAACATTTGGTCTAGATAATTCTGATGTTTACATCGATGATGTTAGCATCTACAAGGATACCTGGAAAAATTACTTGGAAACCATTCGGAAAATTTTTAGGATATACTGAGTGACATGGTCAAGTTAAACCTGTAGAAGTTAAGGTCAAGACTATCTCTAAACTCCCAGCGCCTATCGGTAAAAAGCAACTGACGTGATTGTTGGGTATGGTAAGATATTATCGGAAATGTTGTCCTGGTTTCTCCATAACTGATCAAATTCGGTTAGTAAGAAATATAAGTTTCATTGGTCGGAAAAGTGTAAGGAATCATTTGACAAATTAAACTCCATACGTAAAGGAACACCAGTTCTTTCGGCTTAACATTTCACTGAATTATTTTAAGTGTCTGTTGGCGCCAGTGATGCAGGGGTTGGTGGAATACTGATTTAAGAAGTTAAAATGGTGTCAATCATCCAGTGTGCTATTTTTCTAAAACGCTCAACAAGAACTCGAGAAATTGTTCCACAAAATAGAAAGCATATTTGACTTTGATGTATCAAGATTTTGAACTGCATATGAGTACAGTTTCTTCAACGATTACTATATTTAGTGATCACAATCACCTTACTTTCATTAACAAAAAGAACAACAAAAATTAGAGAGGTGGAGTTTGAAGTTGTAGGAATACAACGTTGACGTTAGGCAAATCAAGGGAAAGATAATCTGATTGCAGATGTATTTTCATGCGTATATGCGTAACATATAGCTGTATGTATATTTTGTGTCATTAATAAAACATCTTGAGATGCAATTATAATTCTTACAGTATAATATATTTATTTGACTAATATGTAAAAACAACGTTATTGTATAAATAAATCTCTTCCTTTATGACGGTATTATTAGGTATAGTTTATATATATATATATATATGTGTGTGTGTGTGTGTGTGTGTGTGTGTGTGTGTGTGTGAACTTTGTTGGTGGTTGAAGGTAGAGTTTTGGTGTCATGGACTATTGTCATGGCTGAGGGTTATGTCTATCGGATTTTTAACATGTATTTACTCTAATTCAAATTTAAGACCTGTCCTTGTTCACGAATTTGATGGCGTTTTCCATTTCAAATTACCAACATCCATGTCATTCTGTTGTGTCATAGGTCATGTTACTGTAGAAGTCTATTTAGACATTTATTCATTCCATTTTCAAATCAGCTTTTCGGAATCTGTGACCGGAGTTTTTAATTCTGCTCAGATATTTAAATTATTCATTAGAATCACAATGTGCTCATTGACTTTTGGGACTAAAGCACTACTTGGGGATTATTGTGAATTCATTCAAAGGCTTGGAATATATCATTGCGATACTTTTTATGAGTAATGTTAGATCTGCACATATTGGAATTTGTTCGGAACATTTTATACTTTTGGGCTTGTGATAGAACGTTTAGGATTATTTGCGATTTAATTCACAATACTGTAGGTATCTTTCTCTGATTTTTACTTTGTATTATAGGGAAATACATTTTATTTGCTGATTTTACATAACTCGATGTCTTGCTTCTTTTCTGTTACATAATGTAAGACCATAGAGTAGTAACACCATCTTCTTGTTATTTCGATCTTTCGAAAACAGAATATCAGTGAATTTTATTTTGTTTTGTATGAGTGGTTACTTTAGCTGTTACATAATATACAAACGATAAGCAAGCATATATATATATATATATATATATATATATATATATATATATATATATATATATATAAAAGCTGGAAAAATTATCTTGAGGTAAAAGAATAAAAATCAGGATTCAAAAGAAAATTCCAGTCCCCCATTCATAACCACCTTCGCACCCACCTCAAGAATTGAAATGGTTATCCCTTACGGATCTCATGTTAAGTAAGTATGTGAAGAGACTCACATGGTGCAAGCGTTTCCACAGAGTGGAGCCAGAAGACCGGCGATTGCAGTGCAGGCGGCAACACACGCATCATGTGCCATGCCACTGTGGACCACAGTCTTTAGCTGATCAACCAAACTACTCACTGTAGAGTGAATACAAAATGCATATAACATATAAGAAACTGACGGAGACAAAATGTTTTGCATATCATCAGCTGCAGGTTTAAAGTGGCGTATAGAAATTTAGCGAGGACAATAATTTATATCTTGGGGAAGATGTGAAGATTTTGCTGATCACGCATCTACACATTTCATGATGTTTAACGAAACGTTATTACATTAGACTTTGATATATGCTAAAAGCCATATAAAAACTATCAAAAAAAAAAACTTTAACAGAGACCGCTTGTCTTTTCCTGCTGAAAACCTTGATCTCATCTTGTTATCTTTGAGGGACTGAATATGTATTCGTATTGAAGTATGGCGTAAAAATACATCGTTAAAAGTGCTGTGCTTGTGTGATAATTCTCCATTTGTAAATTGTACTTTACAAATGTTCTATTGTTAAGATAGGAAATGTTTCCCCTACATTTACTCCTGTTAAGGCTGAATGTAAACACGTTTACTTGGTAACAATAGGTGAAAGGTGTATCCTAGAAAATGAGTGATGTTAGCGCTTTCTTGTGATCAGAAGCATATAATTTTTTTATTACATGGAATCGAATAAGTTCAATGAATACTCTATTACAGTAGTAACAAAATATAAGCATCATGTACAGATCCGTAGTCGATAGTAAATACAATAACCAGATCGCGTGTACTCAAGGTTTGACTCAATTGTGCTGCGCCTCGGTCGCATTCATTTCCTCCTGAAGTCCCCAAAACTAATATGCACGAATTAACATTTGCTTCTAACTTCAGTCGAGACAAAACTAGGTTGTTTATTTTACTTGAGGATTTGACGTGGGATTGATATGGGGACGCGACGTGTAAAATGGAAAACTGGAATTTAGTTACAATCTGTATGGCACTAGATGATCAAAAATTAATTTTACTGGAGAAATTTTTGTTTCTTCAAAAGGCATAAATAGTTTTCAAAACATGAAATAAAAAGAAAAAACCAAATAAAAATAAACATAAACTAAATGATAATAGACATACAAGGGGGAAAGTCAAGAAATCTCTTCTCCTCCATGGTTGAGGCGAGAATGAGCGGGAGAACGGCTAGAAAAACCAGGGCGAGCTTCATGATCCTGCAAATATAGGACAATTGTTGGTTTCGTGCTGGATACAGTATAATTTTAGCAGTATATAGAACATAATAGAATTTAATGGTTTCGTGCTGGATACAGTATAATTTTAGCAGTATATAGAACATAATAGAATTTAATGGTTTCGTGCTGGATACAGTATAATTTTAGCAGTATATAGAAAATAATAGAATTTAATGGTTTCGTGCTGGATACAGTATAATTTTAGCAGTATATAGAACATAATAGAATTTAATGGTTTCGTGCTGGATACAGTATAATTTTAGCAGTATATAGAACATAATAGAATTTAATGGTTTCGTGCTGGATACAGCATAAAGTTAGCAGTGTATAGAACATAATATAATTCAACGGTTTCGTTCTGGATACAGTATAAATTTAGCAATGTATAGAACGTAATAGAATTTAATGGTTTCGTGCTCTGCAAAGTACATTTTCCGCATTATATATTTTGGGATGATTTTAGAGAAAATAACGCCTTCGATTTTCCGGTTTATAATTTTCTTTTCCTAAGATTCGTTTGGATGCCTTAAATTACATTTCTTCTGCAAAGTATTTGAATATTACATAATTACAGAGTCACTGATTGTTTTATAGAAAACATAAACCCACAACATATTTTTGATACAGCTCTCTGGCTGCAAAATAAAGACACGTCTTTAATAATTTTCTGCCCGATTGTTATGGTGCCTCAGAATATGCAGTGTGGAGCACTGTTTGCACATGATTTCTGGGTAGGTATTTGATGTGACTCTTTTCTAATGAGTCCATAAATATAGAGCATAACACTGACTTATTCAATTTTAAATTTTATATATATATATATATATATATATATATATATATATATATATATATATATATATAGATACATAGATACATAGATAGATAGTTCCCGAATGACGTCATCCGCCGCCATATTTGTGGTCAGCAGGCAGATTTACCGTTGACTTTGTATGGTGTTCGTAAGCTGAAATAAATTCATTGAATATCAAGATACTTTTATGAAAATTACATTTATAAAGAAAACGCATATCAAGCGTTCTGTTAGTATCTGTATTTGTGATTTATAAATTGATTTTGCTTCAGTGTGTCGTGTTAAAACTGGTGAATTTTGGTGGTCGCATATGGGAGAAACTGCTAGATTGCCCATCGTCCAGGTAAAATAGGCAGATTATCGTCCGCTAGTGACCTTATCAGGAAGCATATATATATATATATATATATATATATATATATATATATATATATATATATATATATATATATATATATATATATATATACCACATACATTAACAAATAACATGCATTTAAAGTGTTGGTATAAAGCAATTTGATATACCAATACTATTGGTATATCAAATTGTGATCCGCCGCAATAATACGCATATATAAACATTCTCGCGAGCGTCTGCAGTTGATTCTAGATCAATGATCAATTTCCACAAATTAGTCACTAGTGACGCATGAAAAATATTGATGAAAAGTATTAATAATCCCCGTTTTCTAAATTAATTTAATATGGTACACATTTTCATCACAATCCTTTCTGCTTTCTGTTCTCCCCTCCCCTCTCAAGCATAACGGACAAACTGCGCAGAAATGTGGAATGAGAGAGAAAAGGAATTTGGGCTGGATTAAAACCTTGAAGTAGAAATTACACCAAGTAACCTACAAGAATATGGTTCGTCCTAACGATACGTGTGCACTTTCCTTGGGATTTATCAACAGTGCTTAGCAATGATACAATGTTGCAAACCAGTAAATTCCTCGGTTACGTGGTACACGTACTGTGATATATTTAATGCTATGTTTTTTTTTTTCTTAAACATACCATAATGTTCTAAAAAATCGATTATTATTATTTAAATATGAAAATGTCCAAAGCTAGCTCTCTCTCTCTCTCTCTCTTGACCATCGTAGCAGGATACGGGCTAAAATCTATGAAATGGCGAACGTAGAGGATTTTCCGAAAATATCTCTGGACTTATGAATGATGGTAAAAGTTAAGTCAAACCGACCAAAGGATGAGAGAGAGAGAGAGAGAGAGAGAGAGAGAGAGAGAGAGAGAGAGAGAGAGAGAGAGAGAGAGAGAGAGAGAGAGATTGTGGGTCGGTTGTACTGTTGCTAAAGCAGAATAATGACTTAGATCAACTGTAAATATATTAAAATATTATAATTACCTCTTGTTGGTTCGTCAGTTGGCATAGTTTCTATTCCACATTAATTTCCATGAGCCGGTATTTGAATGGTGTAGTTATCCAAGTGTTGCTACTGCGCTACTTTTATCATTAGAACCATCTTTCATGTTTAAATCATAAGTGTGTATTATATTGATTTAATCAATGTGGAGAAAAATGGAAACCAAGAAAAGAAAACAATCAACTTATCAATATGCAGAAGTGATTGTAAATAGCCATTACGGCAGAGAACTACATTTTGTAGCGGATACACTCGGGGATGTGAGGAGTTCATTCGCTAGGTCAATACACGGCTGCCTGTAGTAAATCTGAACTCCGTTCAAAGGGCAAATATATGTATTTGTATGTGATATAAATAAAATATATGTACAGTATGTACGCTGTATCAATGATATACCACTCGTTGTATAAATTTTTCATTAAAAGGAAACTCAGCAAGCTTCTGGGTAGGTATTTGATGTGACTCTTTTCTAATGAGTCCATAAATATAGAGCATAACTCTGACTTATTCAATTTTAAATTATATATATATATATATATATATATATATATATATATATATATATATATATATAGATAGATAGATAGATAGATAGATAGTTCCCGAATGACGTCATCCGCCGCCATATTTGTGGTCAGCAGGCAGATTTACCGTTGACTTTGTATGGTGTTCGTAAGCTGAAATAAATTCATTCAATATCAAGATACTTTTATGAAAATTACATATATAAAGAAAACGCATATCAAGCGTTCTGTTAGTATCTATATTTGTGATTTATAAGTTGATTTTGCTTCAGTGTGTCGTGTTAAAACTGGTAAAATTTGGTGGTCGCATATGGGAGAAACTGCTGGATTGCCCATCGTCCAGGTAAAATATATTGTATTCATTGAATGTAACTCGCCTTTTTGTGATGCTTCTCGTCTGTAGTTTGCCCCTCAGCTGTGACTGAAATTCCACTCTTGTTGCTATTTATGCAAAATGTAACCATGTACGTGAAACCAAACTGTACGTATTAGAAATCATTCTAAAAATTGATTCGGCAAAGAATTGTATGACCTTTATCAGTGCAAACCAAAAATTATATATCTTATGTTTGATTTTATATAGTGTTGGTGTATATATAATAGAAACAGATTTAGACAAATATCCTAAACTTTTTGATGTAACCATATGATTTATATTTCTGGTACGAATTTAAATGGTTTACGTTTTGTAGGAGTGTTTTGACCACTTAGATCGTGATATTAGATCGGGCCTTTATCACTACAACCAACTTAAATTAGGGCAATCTCAAGATGAAGTAATTACAGGCAGTTTAAAAGATTCAATGAGGCTGAAATTTGCAACATTTTCGAGCAATATGCTAAACTTATTAATGGGAATACTCTTGTCAAATAAGCCTGTGCATCAATAATTATTTTTTTTTTTCTATTCTTTTTCTGTATATATATATATATATATATATATATATATATATATATATATATATATATATATATATATATATATATATATATATGCTATATATTTATCTATTATAGACGTTACTCTTAAATACATTTTCCCTGTAAATATAATTTGCATTTTAATTACTGTATTATTCAACTTGTTCCTCAGGAAGCATAAATAACTTAGGAAAGGTTTGTGCTTTTGGTGGAGACATGACAGTAGTATAGTGGGGCGACATAGCCCCACGTAGACTGCAATGTTAAAAACAGGCACCGGCACTGTGGCCCCAAAATTTATAGGCCCAAATGGCACAGGTCCCGGCACTATAGCCCCAAGGTTGAGTATGGTGCTGGACACTTGCAACAATGTTGCAAGTGGCTGACCTGAATACGCGCAGCTACTCTAGGTAGGGACAAATACAATAGAGATATAGACATATACAACACAACCATAGATTGATGAACATCAATCTATCATACCTAAATTATACAATCGACTAAAAAAATTTAGGCAAGAAGGAGTAAATCATTTCGAGGCAATTGAATGATCCATTATATATAAATTATACAACAACTAAAAAAATTTTAGGCAAGAAAGAATAAATATCTTTTCGAGGCATATGGAGTGGCTCTGAAAAGGGCCATAGTTAGGTAAGAGAATAATTTGGGGGGGGGGAGTTAAACAAAATATACAATCGACTAAAAAAATTTTTGGCAAGAAAGTAGAGATATCTTTTCGAGGCATGTGATGTGGCCTTGAAAAGGACCGTTGGTTTTTATGTTAACACCAGTTCGTTAACATAGAGGGCATCTCACTGATCTTCTTCTCTTTCTCAAATTTTTTGTCGAACCTCTGGACCGTAGATGAGGACTCGCTTCAGACATCCCTGTCTCTCCACACAGCATCTTCTTTTCCAAACAGTAGTATCGGTGATCCGGATGATGGTCCATGTTGATTTAACATACATGGGTAAGTCCGTACCGAACAGCATCGACGATACAAGAGTAGAGGATTCAACATTTGTCCACATCTTGTGACGAAAACAGGAGAAGGGAACGAAGTGAACCGCGTTTATTTATAGTGGAAGACTGGATCGAACCGGATTGAGATTGTTCACCAATCCCAACACGTGTTACAAAATTCAGTTACTTCGCGGAGTCTGTCTTCCAATCCGAAGAGAGCTACCGGCCGTGGAGACGAGAAGCGATGGCATAGCAGCGACTACCAAAGTTAACACAGGGCTACTTCCAGAAGAGGTCGACTTTAGTTGGGATTTAGTAGATTTTTAGTAGATTTTCTCTCTTCGCAAGAATTTGTTCCGGTACCAGTACCTTCACCATCTTCTCCTTCTTTACCACAGGTCGAGGATTTTAAACAGAGACAGAAAGAAGAACTGGAAAATTTTTTACAGCAGCAGAAAGAAGCAGAACAAGCTTTTCTCCTGCATCAGCGAGAAGAAGAAGATGCAAGAAGGAAACGACAGGAAGAAGAAACAGAGAAGAAACAAGACCTAGGAGAGAAGGAGAACAATGAAAGTCAAACGGTAATGGTACTCTTAGACATTTTGGAGTTAAGAAGTCTGAAACAAATGTATCAGACTTCTTTATTACGACCCAAGAGAAAAAGACCTTCCCGAGCCAAACAGTCCAACCCTGTTAGTACGCCGGAGATACCACCCCTAGTAATTTCTACCCAATCATCGACTGGAGCAGGCCCAGAAGTTGGTCTTCGCCGTGGCAAAGGCTTAAGGCAGTTAAAGCTGATTGCTTCTCGTTCCTGAGTTGTTGTTTTTTTAATATAAAAAACAAACACCCAACAGTCCTTTTCAGGGCCACTCACTTCTTTCGAAAAGAGATAGTATTCATTTTGCGAAAATCAATTAAAACTCAAAATCCCTTTTTTTTAACCCTATGATGTACGTGTGTGAGTGCCTGAGTGAAAAACCGTATTCTAAAAAATCAAAACGATGAGACACTTACGTTTTTCAGGCTGGTCTATTCTGGTAGAAGTTTTACAATCCAATTCACAACACAATACAACACTTTAAAAAAGTTCATAGTCTTCTTCTGTGTCTTGTATTGTTCACTCTCTCTGTTTTCTAATTTTCTTCACTTTCACATGTTTTTTCTCCTCTTCTTACTTTTTTCGCATCTTCTTTTCTTCTCTTTCTGAACTTGTCGGGGTTCTTCCTTTGCCGAGGTCACCTCTTCTTATTCCTCCTGCTCCAGTTGTTTCTTAGGGCAATCTGAGGAAAAATGTCCTTTCTCTTGACAATGATAACAGATATCCTGACTTTTGTCTCTTTTGATACTGGTCTTGCTTTTTTGACGGTCTGGACATTCTGTAGCCCAATGCCCTTTCTTCTGACAGATATAGCAACTATCTTGACATTTATTTCGAAAGGAGGGATAGTAGTCCGTCGGCTTGTCTGAAGAAAACTTTCTTATGACACCTCGCAAAGCTCTGATCAGAAGTTCGAGCTGTGTGGGTTCTTCCATCGTGCTGGTCGGCTTGAGAGTGAAATGAATACTGAGAGGGAAGGCACTAACCTTTTATATATACACTGGTCTGACATGGATATAAAGGTGTCCATGGCGTTGCAAATGCAGTCATTTGACTTTTTGCAGTCAAGATGAAACGATCACATCATTTCGTAAAGAAAGGAGAAGAAAGTAAGAGGCAGAAACGTGATTTATCGCCTCGCACAGTAGCTGAAGTCTTGGCTCAAATTCATGCCAGCGATTTTGAAGATGACATGAGTGAACCAGAATCCAAACCCAGAGAGTCTACACCAAGTCAAAGTTCACCATCACCACTAAACCCTGAAAAGTACTACTACATTCGAGAGACGGAAAACTGCTCCTCTAGAAACTTTAGAACCACGGCCTACACGTACACGGTGAAGTTTAAAGATTTCAAGTCCGACGTACCGTTGGAGAAAGCAGAGGGGTTCATCACCAATGTGTGGGATTCTTTGTTAACCACACTGAAACAGCAATGTGAAGCCAAAGAAGACGACCGCATGAGACTTTCCATTCATCACGACAGTTTGAAATTCCCCGTTTGGATCGAGTTTAGCAGCCAAGCAGAATTGACACCTTCCAAAGTCATCGACAAGATTCAGCAGGTACAGCAATCCAACGACGGAAAAACGACACTGTTCATGACCCACGTTTATCTTCCCCAAGGGACCGGACAACGCAAAAAGGTGTTATTGGTAGATGACCTTCGCAGCATCAAGCGCAGCATCATTCGAATTAACAACACTCAAGATCAGATGTGTTTAGCTCGTGCCAGCCTGGTAGGACGAACGTATGAATGGAAAAGAGCCTGGAAAACTATTCGACGATCAGACCAAACCAAACAACGAAGAGAAGCAGAACTCCTGTGACAACAAGCGGGGATATCCAAAGACAGACCCTGCAGCATTCCTGAAATGCAAAAATTGCAAGAAGTCTTGGTTCCACTCTACACCTTCAAAGTGCACCCTCAAAAAGTGGGGGGTACCTCTGTTGTTTCGAGACAAAGATTTGAAGAACGGAAAATACATTCACGTCTATCATCACGATGAACATTTTGATGCCATTACCAGTATCACCGGATTCCTGTCATACAGTTACTACTGTGAGAAATGTTAATATGGCTATAACAATAGAGTGCAACACAAGCACTGTGGATCCAAATGCTCAGGATGTTTGGCCTCTAAACCCTGTCTTGACGAAGGACAAGACCGAGTGCATTGCTCAGCTTGTCAGCACACGTTTGTCAGTCCAACTTGTTACCAACAACATTTGAAGACGCAAGGTTCACAGCAGAAATGTGCTTGTCAGCTCCTGAGATTGTGCCCTACTTGTGGACAAGGCATACGCACCAATAATACCAAGGAGCACGTATGTTCAGGAAAGAAGCGATGTCACATTTGTCACCAAATCGTGGACTTGGTACACGAATGCTACAATCAAAAATACCATTCCAAACATGAAGAGTAAGAAGATGATCAGAAGAAAGGCAATTTCATCTTTTTCGATTTCGAATGCATGCAACAGACTGGCATTCACATTCCTAGTTTCTGCGTTGCTCACCGAGCGTGTGATAAGTGCATCCAAGGATCGACAACTTCTGTCTATTCTATGTCGTTGAAAGCACCTAAAGTATCAGGTTTCCGCAGTAATGAGTCATAGAGAGGTGTCATCATGACATGACAAGAGATTTTCGATGTAAGCGTTGTAATGGTCAGTGTCCATTCTACTTCAAAAATGTTTGTTGTTTAAGCAGAAATCCTGTTCACTGAACAAAGAGATGCATGCAATTGTTTGCGGGACCTAATCAAGCATTGTTAGCTGGATTGTTGTTGTCCGTTCGTAGAACATTCACTTTCAGGTACAAATAATTGTTATTCATATCGACGTTATCCTCGGTTTGACTTTCCATTTCAAACTCAGTGAGGGTGGAGGTGGTCAAAGATTGGGATTCGTGCATCTGTGTCACCGACAGACGCATGGCAAACGGATCAAGTTAAGACTTGGAACATTCGCAAGAATCATCGTGCATCACATTTTTTGTAATAAAAGCGACAAAATCTTCACTGTTCTTCTCTACTTATTATTGGGGGGGGGGCGATGTCACATTCATCATATTTACACCAAACTGCCTTTTTTATACCATTACAACAATGCCACGCAAGAAAAGGCAATGACTTTGTTTAACCGAGTCATATCTGCGGTTGGGGCTTCGTATGATGCCAGTCCAACGTAATTACATCGATGGACCATACCAGGTTGTTTCATAACGAATTCCGCCTTCTAGGTGCCATGAGGCATACAAATTCCAACTGAATTCAAGTGGTATTACAAATAAGTTCCAATAATGATTGTGTTGATGATGTGCCTACGGTCTTGAACGTGTTATTGTTCCACTGACTTGAATTTCTCAGCGGTTACTCATCAACAATATTACGGACGCAGAGATGTTTTTGCGTAAATGAATAAACTCATTAATGACATCGACAATGTATATAACACCGATAATGAGTTCTCCGGCAGTTAAAATTCTTCGAGAAATCAGGGTTGCGATGCAGCCTGTCGCTGACAATAAAATCTCGATCATTACTTCGATCATCATGATCTCGCCTATGATAATAAACTTCTACTTGGTTTCCTCTTGACCAATAGCCTCACTTGAAATTGCACTAATATCGTTGCGTGTTTATCACAGTTGGCCTAATATTCGATTGAGGTTGTTTGGGTGTCTCGCAATTACTCGCTTATGTTCTACTCGGAAGGTGGTAGCGAAGGTAGGTGGAAAGATATTAGCCACAGGCGCGAATGGGATTGAATCATTGAATGACAAGGTCAGACGAATGATCACAATAATGACCAAGTGTGATTCTAAAATCTACATACGCGAACACGACCCTGTCCTCATGCCGACGATTTCGATCGAATCTCCACAGTACGCGGTTGACATTACACAGTCCATCCAAGCGCGCTTGTAGTGGTATAGAGGAATAAAACAGTGGTTGTCGTCCGTGCTTGATGCTTGGTCCGTGCTTGGTTTAATAATCAACAATTTCAACTGGAGGTGCAAGTCCATACGGGTCAAAATACAAACAACGTTGAGGTGTTACCTAGTATGCCACCCAATGTATTCCAGGTCCTGTTGTCCAATCCAGGTTGACAATAACGGTTTCACGTGTGTGTGTGGCACCATCGTTGCAGGTCCATTTCAAGTAAGGACACCACGAGAATGTTTGATTTTGCCATCGAGAGTTAATCAAGACTGGTCAATGGACGGGTTAACAGCGTGATCTTCTGCGACAGGGTAATCGAAGACCTCTGCCCGAGGATATTCGACAACTTGTTCCTGGTAATCAAAGGCCTTCCTATCTTATACCACCTTTTTCAAAGCCATTTCTGAGACAGTTCGTACAGCTCCTAAC